>QGKV02000759.1:5523183-5547799 GCA_003260655.2 Brassica cretica | reverse complement strand
GTCGGCGGGCTAGTAGTATCTATATAACAAGCCCATTATGATTTAGACAATTAATATTGACATTAAAAGTATATGTTAATACATTGCGCTGCTTGGTGCTCTACTGTTACCTATTCGAACATTGTCATTTTTGGGCCTATCGTAGAATACTCATGGGCTATAGGCAACATAATGGAAGAATAAATCATTCATTATCACATGATCACCGTTGCAAATTACAAGAACCAAATGAGGAAGAAACAAAGTACTTTTAATACGTCTTAAACTACTTTCAATGCTTTAGGAATGTGATCTAACGACAAACCCTCCCTCTCCTCTAGAGAATTCTGAATTCGTCTTTGGCCATATGGCATATAACAAGTTTATCTTTATTGAAAAACCGGAAGCAATTTGATATCAGCTGTGTTAATTCTTCAACAATTTTTATGCGATTTCGTTTCATTTGCGGCAATTAGAAAATTCTGAATAATCCACTACGACATGGAGTATATCTGAACGGTGCATTTATGACTACAAAAACGGCACCAGTCCCCTAGATTATATTTGCGAAGTGATTTTGCCAAATGTCATTTATACGATCAAACAAATATAGCATGACTACTGAAATTGATGACATGTCTTATAACTTAATATGACATGAACAATTGCATTTAATGTTAATTTATATTTTTGGTAAACTTTTTAAAATATGGTAATAACTCATATATTACATTTAATGTCAATTTATATATTTGGAATTTTTTTAAGAATATGAGAATAACTCATAAATTATCATTAAAATAAATATATTCAAATATGGCATTATAAATTTCGAAATATAATTTAATTATATATTTTTAAATTATACAATTTTATTATTAAATTTTTCAAAAATGTATACAATTTTTTTAGAAAATTATAAAAAGTCAATCGTAAAATCATTATTTTCTTATATATCTACAAATTTTATAAATATTGTTTAATTTTAGTTTTTGGTAATTATGCAACTTTTACAAATTTATTTAATATATTTAATTAAAATAAATAGATAGAAAATCTATCTAAGATTATAATTTTAAATATATACATGCATATTCTTAAATATAATTTTATGTTTAATTAAATCAAATTTATATTAAAATATTGATAAGACAAAAGAAAATTGACAATATTAATAAAATTTTATTTTAAAATATAATTTATATTTATCTGTTAAAAAATATTTTAAATTTTTTTACTGCACATGGTCCTGGAAGACACCTTGGTATATATAAAAAATATGATCCTAAATCATAATAGTCAAATCAGTCAGCATCACTTTTAATGCTTTTACAACTAAAATTTTAGACAAATGCGACCATTTCAATATCGAAACAGAAATCATTTCTTTCTTTGACCTGTCATTACTCGTTTCTAACATCTGCTAGGGGTGGGGGAAAATTGCTATTTAGCTGAGTTTAGGAATACAGAAGACACAAGGTTGTATTTTTGTAAAAGAAAAATCCCATAAAAAAATATTCAAAGTGATAATTACTAACACTTTAAATCTTAAAATTATTTAACTAACATTTTAACAAATTATAGTGACATTTCTATTGTGTTAAAAAAATGACATTTCTATCAAAAAACATTTACAGTCGAGTTTACTCGTCAAGTCAATAAGTGATTGACACTGTTTATTTTCCAGTAAAAATAATGACGTGTCAATTTTTTTTTTAAATGATCTAATTAATTAATAGTGAAAAATATTTAAAATTTACAAAAATTTCAAAAATTAAAAAAAAATCAGAAAATCTTAAGTAGTTAGTAACTATAAAAAATAAAATGATCTATTAACAAATGAAAAGTGACGTGAAGAAATAGTGGTGTACAATATTAAAAAATTAAAATGATTAAAAATCCAAAGTAAATGTAACTTAACTAACAAAATGCAAAACAAATACTAACTCAATTTCTAATGCATGATTTTTTTTTAATGATTTGAATTATCCAATTTACTAAAAGGCTAACTCAAAATTGTAACTCAATTATAACACATTCTAATTCAAACATTAACTTAAAAAATTAAAAGTAATTCATGACTAATAACATTTATGAGTAATGCTCCTAATTCGAAATGAATCAATTCTAACTGATGTCACCGATAAAGTTTAAGTAAAACAACATATTTTTTGAAAATTACATAGAAAATCCTATTTCAAATGTTTGCATGAAAGAATCCCAACATTTACTAGTAATCGATTTTGCAAATAGAGGAAAACAAACCATAGCCTCTCTTTTTTTTTTTGCTGGACCCATAGCCATTTATGTTATAATTATCTTCATCCGAGCATTACTTTTTATGTATCCAGTAATCAGATTTATATCATATCCTACTATTGAATGCGAAACACTACAAGAAAACAGCGATATTCTGACGAACATTCCGACGGAAAATGAAATCCTCGGAATATCCCGAGGAATTTCCGAGGAAATTCCGAGGAAACACAAAATTTGGTTTCCTTGGAATTTCCTCGGAATATACAGACGGAATTCCGAGGAAATATCAATCCGTCGGAATATTCCGAGGAAATTCCGAGGAAATACATTTTCCTAGGAAAAAACCGATGAATTCCGAGGAAATATTATAGCCGTTGGAGAGCCGTTTGAGGTTTTTACATAATTCCGAGGAAATTCCGACGGACTAGCCGTTGGCGTCGGAATTCCGTCGGAATTTCCTCGGTTTGTCGGCAGGATTTAACCTATAAATACAAGCTCCTCTTCCTCTTCATTCACTCCATATCTTCATCCTCCCTCTTACTCTATTTACACACGAATTTGATTCATAAAAATATGTCTTCTTCAAATTATTTTCGTTCTTGGATCGATCGACCTCATTTGGATCCGAACACGAGATTGCTTACGGAAGAATACCAACGAGGTATAACCGAATTCATGGGGTTAGTTCACCGACAACCGGAAGCAAAAACAGGTAAGTTAAGATGTCCTTGCTCTAATTGTAAAAATAGAAAGGTTATTAAAGAGTGGGATGTTTGGACTCATCTATATTTGAGTGGGTTTACACGAAGTTACAAAATTTGGTATCATCATGGGGAAACTGATTATGAACATGGTAGTACTAGCGAACCTCAGCCAGCGGNTTTCTATTTTTTTTTTGGTTTAGCCTGAGTTTTGGTGATAAAATAAAAAGAAACAATATGGAATTCATTAATTTTTAAATTTTTGTTGATGAATTTGAAGTAACATAAAAACTACATAAATATTTTTTCCTGAATATGATAATACATAAACATATAATCGAGCATGTTATTTATAAATATTAAGCTGTAACAATTAATATCTATTTTATCTTACTTGCTTATTTTTTCTTAAAAAAGGATAATAAATTGGATTTTTTACTTTAAAATTATAAAAATTCAAAAAGAAATGTATTAAAAATATTTTAAATTCAAGAAAATCAAATAATATGAACAAAGAGAAACACCTATATTTATTAATAAATTGTTTTATCAAGTCATAAATATATAATTTCTAAAAAATGAGAAGAATTAGTAAAATTTGTAGTAAAAACAGTGAAATTTATAATTTAAAATAAACTAAAATTTTATTAAAATTTAAAATATATTCATATTGTTTTGTTCATTTGCGAGCGGGTCCGACCCTAGTTTATTATAAATTGCTGTGAATTTAAAAGAAGTGATAAAGCTTGATTGCTTTTGATTGAGTGCTGTGAACTTAAATGGTGCTGTAACTGGTACCTATCATCCTCGTATTGTTTTCTTATAAATGCTGTCTATACGAGATTGCTGTCGTGTTTGAAACTAATGAACATCTTGCTGTTTACTCGTACAACATGCCGTTTCTTCTCACGGTTTCGCAGTTTTTTTCTTTTTACCATAAAATGCTACAACATGCCTGCCGGGTTTGGAAACCTGTGAACATCATGCTGTTTATTCCCAAACATCTTGCCGGTTTAGGGCTTGTTCGATTCCATCATCTTAAGTTCTTAACGCAAAACACGGAACATTTTGAGTTGAAACTTGCGCAACAATGTCCAACTCCAACGCCGACGAGCCACCGAGAAAATACAGCACCCATCCTCCTCCGCCGCCGTCGCTTTCTTCACTGCCTGACGAAATCATTCTGAGATGCTTAGCCCTCATACGAAGAAGCTATCACCTAAACATCTCATGGGTCTCAAAACACCTAAAAGCCCTTGTCCGCTCGCCTGACGTCAATAAGTTGTGGGTAAAGTCCCACTTTCGTTTCGTTTTCTGCACTTTTTAGCTGTTTCCAATTGATTGATCACATATGTGTTAAGTGTTCTTGAAAGCATGTGTTTGTAAAACTCACGAGTGGTTGGTTACTTAAGAAAATGAAACAGGATATCTTGTTTGTTCCTCGTATTGTTGTGTAATCTTCTGTTATCCAAGTTGATATTGTTAGTCTAACTTGAGTTTCACGTCAATGATGACAACATTCCTACAAAGTTTTACAAGAGTCTCAACTTTGGATTGTTTTTGTGGAATGATGAAAGCGAATGCATCAGAATCGTTCAGTGGTATTGTCCTTGGCGGCTTCTTCTTTAATCCTACAAAGACCATTTACGAAATAAAGAGCTACTTCTTTTAAGAACATTACATATACATAACTTATGAGATTAGACCCCTATAGATTTAAAATGTAATCAAAATGAAGCCAAAAACCTTAAGGAAGAGAAGATGCGAACGTGGTAGCATGGATTAGGCCCGAGCTACAGTTATCATTTTCATCAGCTTTCAACATATCCATAACCCAATAACTGTTTTATATATTGTTTTTAAATATTTTTTATTTTTATTTAATTATTAATTTAAATTAATAAATAATATTACTTGAACTATATTATTAAATAAAACATAATAAAATATATTTTTTTAATATTTAGTGTTATGAATAGTATTAATTAAATTTGATATAACATTATTCACAAAATACCGAATTTAGTGAAATGGTCATTGTGTCAGAGGTCCTCAGTTTAGTTCGAGTGACCGCCGAGACGAAACTATATTATTATGGTTCGGAGCTAGAGGGATTATGGGCAAATTTGGCTTTGAACCTCCAGGTATTCAGAATTGTTTTTTTTTGTAACAATGGGAATTGCCTTGAGGAGGAAGGAGCACCAACGGGTGTTATTGATCTTGATACATCTTCTTCTCTGATATCCTCGTCTTCTGAGGACTGAGGTGTCTCCCCTTCTTTATATCGAACTCTCTGCTTGTCTTTGAAATGGTATAAATATAGGATTATTGATGATGATGATGATGACAATAAAGGAAGTTTAGGAGACAAAAGACATGTTCTCTCATGTGCAAATCTTAGATCTTATAGATTAGTAACTAAAAAAATATTACAACTGAGAGGACGACCAACTCATGATTAACCCTGAAGTTCACCCAAAAATAGGATTTGCAAGTATGGAAACCTGGCTAGCAAGTAAACAAAAAAAAATAGAGTAGGCTATGATCGATTATGAAAAGATAGTGTTTTATTTGTTGTTTTGTAATGAGTACAAAAGATATTTGATAACAAAGAAGATTGTATCTATGAGAGTATATATATATATTTTTTTTTTGGTCATTGAATAAAGTCCTCAAAGGGGTATCAACCAAACGGTTGAGGTTTAAACAAACCAAAGTAACTGAATCCAAATAAAGAAGCTAACAAAACCCAAAGACACCAGTAGGCGCCATGAAATAAGATAAAACTCAAAGGGAAGAAAGGAGAAAGACATCTTCCTGCTCAGAGGTATGCACCGACTCTGAGATACATGATAGCGATCATCAGACTAACGCCATAGCTTCTCTTCTAATGTGAGACTCCAGCCAACCCGGACCATTCGCAGACATATAAGATTGATGGTGCTGGATATGTAAAGCACTGTCTGCGATTGCAGAGGCAATAAGGTTCCTACTTGGAGATGTCAAAACTAATTTGCAAACCTCCAGCTGTGCAATAGATCTGTTGAATTTCCTCCAGTGGGGTTGGAGCGATTGTGGTAAGTTAGAAGTCGACAATGTCACTGGGGACATAGTTGAAGAGAACTCCAGAATTACTCTGCTTAGGTTTAGATCTCTCATTGCCTCCACTGCCCATCCCAAATCCACTAGATCAGCTTCCAACTGTGAGCATATACCAACAAAGGATCGTCTACTATGAAAAAGGGTTTTCCCATATGAATTCCTTACAATCCACGCCATCCCTCCGTGACCATTACTTGAAGACCACGCCGATCCCACAGTGCATTTGACTACGCCCAAGGGAGGTTTCGTCCACATATTTGAGTTCGTTTCTTCACACGCAATCTCAGTAACATCATTTGGAATAAACGAGTTCAACCGAAGCCATACTCTGCTTCCTCGAAAGCCTTATCTAAGGTGATAGCAGGCTCAATCCTTCTTTTCTCAAAACAGAACATATTCCTATTTTTCCATATATACCAAATCACCCAAGGGAAGGCTAAACGAAGCTTGGGGTCCAAGGAATTCTTCTTGCTGCAAGAGAAGAGAGAGTGTATATTCAAGAAAACCGAGGAGCGTGAGAAACCTGCCAGAGGGGGAGGAATCGAAGATCTTTCCCATACTTCTTTCGCCATTGGACAATGGAAAAGCATGTGACAAATCGATTCTTGCTCTTGGAGGCAGAGAGGACATACTAGATCTGTTTGGATGCCCCGATATGAGAGTTGTTGTTTCACTGCAAGAGCGCCTGATAGAACGCGCCATAGGAAGTGTCTGAGCTTGGGTGGCGCCTTCGTTTTCCATAGATCACACCACAGGTGCCTTTCCAAAGGAGGTAGCGGATTGGTCTGATGAGAGTTGGATTCTGCAATGCATTCAAGGGCCTTATACCCACTCTTAGACTCATACCTTCCATTCCTTGTAAAACCCCACTTCCATCTATCTTCTCGAAATCGATGGCACTTGATGCTCAGGACATGTCGAACGTCTTCTTCTGCAATAACCTCCTGCACTTTCCTAACATCCCAACCCGAAGAGTCCTCTGTCATCAGATCACATGTCTTGAGTGTGAGGTCTACCACTGCATCTTGGCGATATTTAGGTGCTCTTGGCAGATGATCCATAATCCAGTTATCCAGCCACACATTGGTATTTGCCCCATTACCCACCTCCTTTATAATACCTTTTTTCAGAAGATCTTTGCCGTGGAGAATGCTTCTCAAAGAAAAAGACGGTCGGGAGCCTACACCACTGTCGAGGAACTCAGTTCTCCGGAAATAACGATGTTTTAAGATGCGAGCCACAAGAGACTGAGGATTGTCCCAGATGCGCCATGCTTGTTTGGCAAGCAAGGATTGGTTGAGCTTTTCCAAGTCTTTGAAACCCAAACCACCAGCGGCCTTCTCCTTGCATAATTTTTGCCAAGCCACCCAAGAGATCTTCTTTCTATTATTCCCGCTACTCCACCAAAATTCAATCATCGCACTAGTCAGTTTATCACAAACATCCTTAGGGAACTTGAAACAAGACATGGCAAAGATCGGTAATGCCAGCGCCCCAGATTTAAGTAGAATCTCCTTCCCACCCTGAGATAAAGCTTTTGCAAACCAGCCATTTAATCTCCCCTGTAGCTTCTCACGGATAAAACTTAGTAGCTTCCTTTTGGAGCCACTGAAGCATTCCAGGAGACCAAGGTAAGAGCCTTCCCCACCTGCTTTCTCAATACCCGTAATGGCTCATATCAACTCTCTTGTTTCCTCTGGAACTCGAGCACCAAAGAATATCGACGATTTCTGAAAATTAACTCTCTGACTCGAAGCATCCCCATACATTTTAATGCAGTTTATAATTTCCTTCGCTTCTTCTTGAGATGCTTTGCAAAGGAGGAGACTGTCATCTGCAAATAGCAGATGATGTTTTCAGATGATGGATAGAAGGACACGCCTCAGTCAGCTTAATACCGTGAAGCTTACCAGACCCCTCAGAATTGTTTAGCTTCCTGACCAGAGCCTCTGCGCATAGTATAAACAGAAACAGAGATAAAGGACCCCCCTGTCTGATGCCACGTTCCGGTTTAATAAATCCATGGGAGTTACCATTCAGAAGAACAGAGAAGGACACCGTACTCACACATGCCATTATCCATCTCACCCAGACATGATCAAAACCCATCTTCTCCATTAACACTTCAAGAAAATTCCACTCCACTCTATCGTAGGCTTTCGACATGTCGGTTTTGATGGCCATCCATTCATTAGCTGTTCTCTCATTGGTGCGAAGGCTGTGAATCATTTCGTGAGCAATGACAGTATAGTTTTGCTGTGGAAGAATTCGGATCTCGTTTCCTTGGCTTCTCCTTTTTTAATAGGTCTGACAGTCGGATCGTAGCGATGGTGTGATATCCGGTGTGGATCAGATATTTTAATGATGGTCTTTAATGTTTCTGAATGCTAGCCATTTTGTGTTGACTTGCCGAGCTCAAAGTGGTCCAAGAGTTTGAGGATATCTTTGCACCACTAAAGGAATTACCTCTACCTCGGAGTAATCCCTTTACCATTACTTTGGAGCCTGAAGAAAAACCTATAGCTAAGGCACCATATCGGATGGCACCAGCGGAGTTGGCTGAGCTAAAGAAGCAATTGGAAGATCTATTGGAAAAGGGATTCATCCGATCGAGCTCTTCACCTTGGGGAGCTCATGTGCTATTTGTGAAGAAGAAGGACGGAAGCATGAGGTTGTGTATCGATTATCGTGGTATCAACAACATCAAAAGATAAGTATCCTCTTCCGAGGATAGACGAGTTGTTAGACCAACTAAAGGGAGCTAGTTGGTTTTCGAAGATTGATTTGGCATCAGGGTATCACCAAATTCCTATTGCCAAGTCAGACATCATGAAGACGGCGTTTCGGACGAGGTATGGGCAGTACGAGTTTGTAGTTATGCCCTTTGGTCTCACAAACGCACCTGCGGCTTTCATGCGTTTGATGAATGAAGTGTTTCACGACTACCTCGACAAGTTCGTGANTTGTCAAAGAAGAACCTTCTCTTATTGGGTGCATCACGTTCCAAGGCGAAACAGATACGTATAGGACGATGATCTGAAGCCCACATATCCAAATATTCCATGTTGGAACGAGGGAACAAGGAGAACCACTCACTGTTACCAAAACTCCTGTCTAGACGACACTGGACCCATACTTTTTCTCTCCAGCCACCCCAGGAAAGACAATTGCCAGAGTATTGGATCTCTCTTAATTTGCAGTTGTGAACCATATCTCTAAAATCCCAAAAGCTTGATTCCTCTCGCACTGCACCACCACTCTTCTCATCATTGGATAAGAGCTCGTTAAAATCCCCAGCTAACATCCAAGCATCATCTCTTCCAAGACCAATCTGTGTGAGTCTATCCCACACTTCTCTTCTACGGGCCTTTACTGGATCTCCATACACCAACGTCAGGAAAAAGGATGTAGACCCAATAGAGATTCTCAAGTCTATAATCCTCTTATCACTAGATAAAACCACCACCTGATAACTGTCCTTCCACATCACAGCTAAACCCCCGCTTAATCCTTCTGGCTCCACCGTGAAAACTTTATCATACCCCAAACTCTTTCTCAAACCATTTACGTACTCCCACTTCTGTTTCGTCTCCATGAAAAATAAGAAATTCGGGAAATATTTTCGACGATACTCCCGAATTTGTTGAACTGTCTCAGTGCTTCCAGCTCCTTGACAGTTCCAACACAAGATGCTCATTGGGGAGGCAGCGGCTTCAATGCGGAAGCCACCGTAAGTGATGAGGTTTTTGATGTCTTTTTCTCGGCCGACAGAAGAGGAACATCTGACTTTCTTTTCGTTACTAAAGGGACTGCAGGCGCAGTAACGGAAACACGTGGTTCTGCAGGGCCTAGATTCTGAGTTGATTTTGTCGTTGTTTTCCTCTTCCAGGAAGGAGGACGTTTCCTCTGAGATTTGCTTGTGCTCTGGGTTCCGGTGACTCGCCCCTCCGGAGGGAGGCCTATGCAAAAACCCGTCGGACCCGTAGCAGGAGCTGACAAGGTTGTACCATGAGCCGTGGACGACTCAGCTTCAGTCTCACTCGTGGCAATTTCACCTGTTTCAAGCGGCTGAACGTGGCTCCCAGGCGTTAGCTGAAGTCTTTTAGTATTTAGCTCCGGAAAGCAAAACACATGCCCCTTACCCTTATCCAAGTTATTGGTAATCTTAGTAAGTCTTACTGATGATTCTGCTTGATTCTCTGCAATCCCCTGCTTAACTCTCTCAATTCTTGCCAATCTTTCCGTTTCATCAGAGTGCGAGATATACATCATAGCCATTCTGCGGTCTTGTGCAGACAGTTCAGGAAAGAGAGGAGGGAACCCTGGGGGAGTATCCCACTGATCTGCGTTTGACTTACGCTGAGGAAATTTAGGTTCCTCTGTCCCAGCACTCAACCCATGATAGGTCTCTTGTTGTTTGCCCTTAGAGAAGCCTTTCCTCAGAAGAGGACAGCGGACCTTCTCATGAGTCATCCGAAGACAATGGAAGCATCTCTTGTGTAGTTTCTCAAATTCAAACTCAATTGTGATCACCTCACCCGGAATGCTTAGCTTCCTCGACGCTTTAAGAGGATTATCAGCTTTGATCGTAACCAGTGCCCNTTTCTTATCTATTTCTCTACATGATTAATCTGAAATCCAATATGGGTTTAAGAGGAATCATGGAGATTAGTGAGTAATCACCTTTTGAATTCATGGGTTAGGGAGATCAAGGGTGATTAGGTTAGTTCTAGGATGTTTTAGTGTAGATCATTCCAAAACCTTACTAGTAGAGAAATCATAATGCATCTTATGAGTTGGCCACTCAAAAGTTGATCAATAGGCATTTCCCACCCAAAAGGTGTTTGATGAAATGCCTGAGACAACTCTCCTAGGCTTTTAGTATACTTTGCCAAAGACATTTGTTGTTAAAGGTGCTAAGATAGCTAATAGACTTGTTTGTAATGATTGCTTTCACATTATTCAACCAAAGACATTTGATGTTTGATATATGTTAGCAAATGAGCATTCATCTAGACATAGAGCTTGCTTAGAATTGTGTCTAGGCTTAAGGTCGATAGTTTGATTGATCATTTCTCATCCTTAGTTCGATACTTGATCACCCAAGGTCTAATCCCTATGCCCATGAGTTCTCTTTTCCTTTAGTCAAGAAAGTATCATTAGTAGTAGTTTAAAACCCATCTAAATCATTGGTTGCACTTAGATTAAGTGAGTACTTGCATTCTCGGTGCTTTGATATCCCTCAGAACTGGTTCGACAATCATTTATACTACAACATTTGTCTTAGGAGCCTTGAAAACTCCTAACATCAATAGGATCAAACCATTCATAGTTATTTTTTTAACGAGTAAAAATGCTTTCGGTTGTAGGAACGCTTGAGGATCATGGAGTTCAATGTCCTCGGCACGAGTTCTCCAAACAATGTCTCGAGCTGATAAACACCTGCTCTCATTTCTCAAGACGAGGTCATTAAGTTCCAAGGGCCTTGCTCGAACTTTCATGTTGTAATAGCTCTCGGCAAGGTGCTGGTAGTTTTGAATTGAGAGAATTTCTTGGTCTCGGCGTTCTTCGATTTCGTCTAAGGCGTCAAGCATCATTTCCTTGTTAAGTTTACCAAGCTGAAGTATTTTTGCTCGGCGTAGACTGGTTACATTGACTTCTGCATGAGCCATTGATTTGACTCCGTAAGCTAATGAGAAAGGTATTTTGTTGGTTGCACCTCTCGGTGTCGCCCTGTGCAACCGAAGGACTCAATCTAACTCGTCTTCCCAATGACCTTTCTTGAGGCCGAGTCGTTTTTGATTCCATTTATGATGATCTTGTTCATCGCCTCGGCTTGTTCCTTTCCTTGCGGACACCTCGGCGTGGAAGTGTTGAGGCAAATTCCCCGTATGTCGTAGAATCCTCTTAAATTGTTTGATGTGAACTGCGAACCATTGTCGGTCACGATTTCGTAAGGGAACCGTGTCCACATATGATATATTTCTTAACAAAGCTTTACACCTCTTTGTCAGCAAATTGGAAAAAAGCTTTGCCTCCACCTATTTTGTGAAATAATCAGTCATTATGAGCAGGAAGTGTTGTTGTCTCGAACTTGGGAATTGACCAACTATGTCCATGACCCATCGCAAAAAAGGGATATGGTGATGTAGTGGTAGTTCGGTCGAACAGTGGATATGCAGAAGGGGAAAACTTTCTTTTGGACAAGCTCTGTTTAGATTGGTGAAATTAACACAGACCCGCCATTTTTCGTTCTTCTTCTTGACAACAACTTGGTTAGCCAGTCATTTAGAATATTTTACTTCTGTTATTGATCCCTCGCTGAGTAAACTTTCAACTTCATCGTCGACCACTTTTGACCGTTTCGGACCCAACTTCCTTATCTTCCTCCTTGTAGGCTTGATTGTTGGGTATACGTTGAGTTTGTGGGTCGTGATGAAAGGATCGATTCCCTTCATGTCGGCCGTGGACCACACAAAAATTGAGATTTTATCATTAAGGAAATAGATGATTTTGTCCTTCACCTCGTTGGCGAGATAAACATTGATTCTGATTGTTATGCTTGGATCATCTTTATAGATGCCGACCTAGATAACTTCCTCCTTCAACGAGATCGATCTTTTGGATTGGCTTCGCTTCTGTGTTGACTAGGGAGGCTGTCTTTCCAAGTTTTACCTTGGCGGCCAGAAGGTTTCTTGCTGCTCTTTGATTACCTCGAAGGGTTTGTATCTGAATATCGTAACCGGGGAATTTGATACACTGGTGGTAAGTCAAAAGAATGGCCTTCATCGAGTGGATCCATGGCTTACCAAGGATTGCGTTGTAGGGAGCTATTGTGTAGATGACGGAAACTTTCACAGTCCATGTTTCTTTTGCGACGAAAACAGTTAATCTGGTCATGCCAAGCATTGCTTACAGAAGATCTGTTAAAGCCGGGAGTGATCGAGTGGAGGATTTTATTTCTTGGAGGTTGATTCCTATCTGTTCGAGGTGTGTCTCTAAAGATGAGATGGATTTAGCTGTGCGACGTCTTCTGCAGAGAAAGTGATATGGAGATTATGGACCTCGGCCATTACTTGGTAGTTACTGCTTTCCGTTGGAAGTTTTTATGGATCTGTTGGTGTCTATAATATTCGGATACAGATTTCGTTTTTGCATCCTTTATTGACCTGTGTTTCCGAATTAAGTAACAAGTTGTAGATTTTTTTCAACCATGTGAAGCAACAAAACCTCAAATGTGGATCCAAAACAGCTTATCATCTTCACTCTTTGTCAACTTCTACAAATTGCTTGTTTTGTGTTCAAGTAGCAAAGCAGGTACAACCAAACAGTTTGGTGTGGAAGAAAACAAACGGTGAGTTATGTTGGGAATCAAGGGTTCTTTGCTTCGGTGGGATGATATGTATCTGTCTCTGGTGGGTTTTGCTCAGCGGAGGGGATACGGTGGACGTTTGACCTGGTGGTTATGGCGGAGGATGAGAAAAAATGGTCTAGAGAGAGCTTGATGCGATTATGCGAAAGTGATTATCAACATGTATCTAATAATTGGATTTATATCTATTTCTATAATGCATCACTAAACAGGTAGTATACATCCTAATACCGGATGCGAAGGTGATTATCAACATGCAATGCTTTATTCGGTTAGGTGAAGAACGACAAAAGCAACATTGTCATAATAAATAAATTGATGCCCCTTTTTTTTGGATTATATCTAGACATCCACCGGAAAAGCCAACATGAAAGTGTACAACATCATAAAATAATTTTTCTAGATGCACAACAGTTATGTAAAAGTTCAAAAAAAAAAGTCATTTGTGCTTTGAAAATATACAATAAGAATAAAAATAATTTGTAAATCAGCTTCAGACCGAGTAGGGGAAGTGGGGAACGCTAATTAAGAAAGAGCCTTTTTAGGTTTTATTTAAGAAATAAATAAAATCCAAAAAGCTAAAGATTTGTGTTTCTAGATAGAATGTGAAATAGACTAGAAAGCCAAAAGCATAGAAAACAAAAAAAAAGAGCTAAAGATCTGTATTTCCTTCTTTCTTTATGATTGGTCAACTATGAAGATAGTTAACCATTGTTTCTTTTCTTAACTATAACCTAAACTTTAACATTATCAATTTGCTATGAGAAAATTACGGATCTGGCTCTAAAATATCCTTACTATCCACGAAATATTTTGAGAATCTAATGTTACTAAATTTAATTAAATATTCTAGTATGAAAATGCTATTGAGTTTTTCTTACGTTCATGAACCAATAGTATTTTGTTATTTCATATTCAATATATTTAAAAAAAAACAAAATAATAAAAATTTGCAAGTTATATTATGTTTTTAAAATAAGAAAGTAAAATAAAAAATAGTAATAGTTGCAAAAAAAAATATTAAAAAAATTATTTTTAACGCCGTCACCAAAACACTAAACTCTAAATCCTAAACACTAAACCATTGGATAAACCATAAACTCTATGGTGTATACAAAGGTTTAGAATTTAAGATTAATGGTTTAGTGTTTTTAAGATTTAGTGTTTATAGTTTAGGATTTAAGATTTATCCAAGGGTTTAGGGTTTACACAAAAGTTTATGATTTAATATTTAGGGTTTAGTTTTTAGGGTTTAGTGCTTCGGCATTAAAAATATTTTTAAAAATTGTTTTTTTTTTGTAATTTACTATTTTTTATTATTTTAAAATATAATATAATTTGACAAATACTTATTATTTTGTTTTGTTTTTTAAAAAAATATAGAATATAAAATAACAAAATACTATTGGTTGATGAACCTATAGGTTCACCCCCTAGAAAAACTCATTGTTGTTTCCTTCGATTTTCAGAATTTTTTTTTTTGCCATCAATATGAATACTTAATTAAAACTTTACGAACTAACTTGGTAACTTCAAGTTCATGTAAACAATAAAAGACGATTGATTCCGAGCACTGCATACCAGGTTGTCCGTCTTTGTATTTTGTGGTCTTGGTACATAAATAAACACCGAGTGATTAGGAGGTGTTATTGATTTATATATTTTGATTGATTTAGAAATCCATGTAGTATTTATAAATCCAAATAAAATATGCATATTTTTATTTTTTCAGATTAGTATTTACAAATCCAAAGGTTTTCCCTCGGATTTGAGTCTTTGTATTTTTAACAAAAAAAATTCATTCAAATCCATTATAAAATCAAATTTATTAGTAAATCCGTACGATTGAATAACACTTGATTTGATATAGAATTTATGAATCATCAAACCAATAACACATGACTTTAATACATATTTGAAAATTATAGAACTAATAACACTAGATTAAATTCGAATTTTCAAATTCATTAAAATACGACAATCAATGACCCTAAAACTCTCTCTCAGAATTCGAAATCTTCCAAATAGCTCGTATATGCTGGTTATTCTATAGGTTCAGAAACTATTTTTAGTAATTGGGAACCATCGTTAGGTGTTAAGGTCGATAGAAACTAAAACAAACAATAAACAATACCACGTGTTAAAATTTTAAGTTTAGACGAATTACGTGTTTCACCCCAACATTCTGATAATCCAAAATATAAAGAATAGAATATATCAAATTTAATTAGATTCGTTCATATTCTCCGTCATATGGCTGGCGGAGTATTGTTTCTGCTAGATCTCTGGTTAGCAAAGGACTAATCAAAAGGGTGGGATCAGGGTCTTCTATATCTGTATGGAACGATCCTTGGCTCCCAACCACTCGCCCGAGACCAGCTAATAAAAATCAACACAATTTATATCCGGAACTTACTGTAGAATCCCTCATTGATTCTACATCGCGTACTTGGAATTTAGAGGTAATTCGTGCGTTGGTGGATCCTCAGGATGCAAAACTTATAGAAAGTATACCACTGGGCAGGACTCAACGGGTAGATAGAGATGGATGGCACTTTACAAAAAATGGAAAATTTTCGGTTAAATCAGGATATCAGGTAGAACGTATCTACCCAGATAGAGATAGACCACCGTTACTGATTGGTCCTACAGTGGATGTTTTAAAGGCTCACTGCTGGAAAATACGGTGCCCACCGAAATTAAAACATTTTCTATGGCAATTAATGACAGGATGCATTGCAGTGCGGAAGAATTTACAAGCAAGGGGGATTAAAGGAGATATATGTTGTGTAAGATGTGGAGCTGTGGAGGAATCGATAAATCATGTTTTTTTTGAATGTCCGCCAGCTCTTCAGGTTTGGGCTCTTTCGAAGATACCATCAAATCCAACTATTTTTCCAACAAATTCCCTCTTTACAAACATGGATTATCTATTCTGGAGAATTCTCCCGTCGATGGAAGATCATCAGTTTGCATGGATACTTTGGTACATTTGGAAAGCTAGGAATAATAAAGTTTTTAGTAATTTGGATATGGACCCTATGGATACGCTTAAACTGGCTGAAACAGAATCGATACTGTGGGCGNTTCACAGTTATTTTTTTTGATTGTTTTAGATATTTTCTTGGTTAGGTTTAATCTGAATCTCACCTCCATTTCTTGATTCATGCAGAGCTGATGGTGCTTGGATTCATCTCTTTGCTTCTTACATTCGGATCAAGCTACATTTTGAAGATTTGTATCCCTTCTCATGTTGCTCACACCATGCTCCCATGCCCTGCTCCTGCTCCCCTCGAAAAGGAGGAAGATGATAAAGGAGAAGGCCATAGGAAGCTCTTGTGGTTTGAACACAGGCTCCTGTCAGAAACATCTTCCACAAAGTGCAAAGAGGTGAGAGTTATTTTACTGTTGTTCAAGAGGCTGTGAAAATGAAACAATGGCGTGTTGCTGAGAATATCTTGTTATGTTTTTAATGATGGTGCCAGGGTTATGAACAGCTTATATCCAGCGAGGCGCTTCATCAGTTGCATATACTCATATTCTTCTTAGCTATTTTTCATGTTGTTTACAGCTTCTTGACCATGATGCTTGGGAGGTTAAAGGTAATTATACTTTGGCATCTCAGTTTATTTTTCTATCAATATTTGGTTTTGCTCATAGAATGTGTGTATTTTCAGATTCGAGGATGGAAACACTGGGAGAAAGAGACATCATCCCATCACTACGAGTTTTCTACAGGTACGTTTGGTTTGGCTTTTGAAGCTCTCTTGCCTGAGTTCTGGTCGTGACTTTGATGTGTGTGTGTGTGGGTGTTTGCAGATACTTCTAGATTTAGGCTCACACACGAAACGTCTTTCGTGAGAGAGCACACTAGCTTCTGGACTAGGATTCCATTCTTCTTCTATGTAGTAAGAAACTATCAACCTCTTCTTCTTACTCAGCTTATATAGATAATGTTAAGTTGGAAACTCTTCTTGGTCAAAATTCTCACTTTCGGCAACTTCAATGCGTTTTCAGGAATGTTTTTTCAGACAATTTTTCAGATCTGTCGGAAGAACAGACTACTTGACATTGAGAAATGGATTCATAGCTGTGAGTCTCCTCCAGTTTAGGCTTCTTTAGTCAGATATTTTGTAATGTTTCTTGCTGAATTTTATGTTGTTGGTTTGTGCAGGTTCATCTAGCTCCAGGGAGTCAATTCAACTTCCAGAAGTATATTAAAAGATCCTTGGAGGATGATTTCAAGTTGGTCGTCGGAGTCAGGTAACTTCTCTTACAACACTTGAGCTAAGTAGATTATGTTTACCTTCTTGCAACACTAACACGGTTGCCTCTTGTCGCAGCCCTGTCCTGTGGGCATCTTTTGTCCTTTTCCTACTCCTAAATGTTGAAGGTCAGACTCTTGAGTGTATGATACATCACTGAGTGGACTGTGTTTTTAATCTCTTTGATTGGTGTTTCAGGCTTCAAGATCTTGTACATCGGATCTGCACTGCCGGTTATCGTAAGAGATTTTTCTTAATTAAAATAGAAAACTTCTTGATTACACAGGTTTTTTGATAAAACTTTGTGTTTTTTTTTTTTTCAGATAATCTTAGCTGTAGGGACAAAGCTTCAAGCCATCATGACAAGGATGGCTCTTGGGATCACGGATAAACACTCAGTGGTTCAAGGAATGCCACTTGTACAAGGCAACGATGAGTACTTCTGGTTCCGTCGTCCCCAGTTGATTCTCCATCTCATCCATTTCGCCTTGTTTCAGGTACGTTTTAGAAACTGTGTATAAAGACGCAACACAACCATCACCATTTCTCCCTGAATGTTTTTTTTTTCTTTTTATCTTTTGCAGAACGCGTTTCAGATCACATACTTCTTCTGGATATGGGTAACAACAACTTAAAAGACTTTTCTTCCCTTTCTTTAATGACTTCCTTTGTTTGTAACAAGAATGACTAATCCTTCTGTTTATCCATCAGTATTCCTTTGGGAAAAACTCTTGCTACCATCCTGACTTCAAGATTGCCCTTGTAAAAGTAGCCATAGCGTAAGAATCTAACTAATCTCAGTGTCTTGTGATCACAACAAACACACGAATCTTGATTCTTTTGTTTTCTTGCAGTCTTGGAGTCTTATGCCTTTGCAGCTACATCACACTCCCTCTTTACGCACTCGTTACTCAGGTAACTTCCCTTTGTTCATAGCATTAAAATATAGCATTTCTATTTTAGAACTTTGAACTGAAAAGTATGTGTCATTTAGATGGGTTCACGGATGAAGAAATCTGTATTCGACGAACAAACATCAAAGGCGCTCAAGAAATGGAGAATGGCCGTGAAGAAGAAGAAAGGCGGGAAAGCTAGCACCACCACCAAGAGGCTAGGTGGAGACGGAAGCGTGAGCCCTACGGCATCAACGGTTAGGTCTTCTCTGTCCATAAGGTCATTGCAGCGCTACAAAACCACAGGGCATTCGATGAGATACGAAGGACTTGACCCTGAAACATCGGATCTCGACACAGACAACGAAGCTTTGACTCCGCCAATGTCTCCAGCCATGCCAGCGGCTCAAGGTATTGAGCTTGCGGTGAAGGTTGAGCAAGATAAACTAGAGACCAAGACTGGTGAGACTAGCCGTGACGGTGAAAATCATTCCAAGGAGTTCTCCTTTGTCAAGCCTGCACCGCGTAAAGAACCATCGCAAGACCGGTGAGACTAGCCGTGTGACGATGATAGTGTTTCCCATATAGTTCTAGTTTGCCAAGCCACGATGATAGTGTTTCCCATATAGTTCTAGTTTGCCAAGCCTCTCTTGAGTTTAGAGCAATTGCAGTAAAGAGTGGTTTACTGAGGATATTTATTTATCTCAATGCTTTTGTAAATCAATGCCGTGGTGACGAAGTAAAGTATTGACGACCATATTTATTAAGTAAGGTTTTTGTGTTTGCCATTGCGATTGTTCCCGTCCAGAATCTGATATAAGAGTTATGGTTTAAGAACATGAAGGGCGAGTTAAATAGTCAGAAAAGTTTTTTTAGTATTGTTTATACAAATTTTACTAGTAATATATTGGTTAAATAATAATAAAGTCAATGTGCAATTTTGTATTAATAAATTATTCTAATAAAAGTCGTAAAAAAACAGTTCTAATAAAATTTAAAATTTATTATAGTTAAATGTTTATAGTAACATTAATTAACATTGTTGTGCACGTCTGTGCGGATATAAATTATAAAATATTATTTATGGAATACATACTTATGATTGTTGTTGAAATGGAAACAATATAAAAATATATAGTATACTAGTATAAGTAATGATGAGAAACTAAATTCAATATTGTTTGTCAATTACATATAACAATTCTAATACTTAGACAAATAGATTGTTGATCTATTCTATTAAAATTGAAGTACAAAACATTACTTGCCTAATTTTAAGTGATTTCTTACATCTTCATTTCTTTTAACTAATTTAAACAGCTTTATTTATTGTCTTTTCCAAATAATATGTATTCATTTATTACAGAGTACACAATAGAAGTAGTTAAGAAGCTGGTTTGAATCCCCTATATATTAATTGAGGAACATTTGAAAAGATGTAACCTCAATTTTGTAATATTTAAAAAATATTATTTGCTTATGTGTCAATCAATTAGGTAGTTAATTAATCCTACGTGTCAGCCTCACATTGAAATTTAAAAAAAACATGTTGGTCCAATTCGATTTTTATATCTCACTAGAAACATTTAATATCAACTATATGATATCATATGATATTAACTAAAGCAAGGTTACTATTTATTATATATTATTTCCTTAAATAAAACCTACGGAATTACCTAATGCGATTATGATATATATAGTAGTTAATGATTTTAAATAATGAAGATTTGCTAATAATCTGTATGATGTCTATCATTTTTGTTTAATTATTTACTATTAAAATAAATTACACAATTACATTAATCATATATTAAAACTTTAGATTTTTTTGTATATGTTGTATTTTGAATTTTCAAAACGAGTATAAATTACTAAAACTGTTTAAAGTCTCACATAAACTTTTGTGATCAATGTTTAATTTTTTTCTAAAATAAAATACAATGATAATAAATTCATATAAATAAATAATTTTGTTTTAATAGGTGTTTATATATATACTTCATATCGTTTAAATTTAATTATATATCATATACGATAGTTAAGATTGATTGTTTTGATTTATTTATTCTAAAATGGTTGCGAATAAACAAGAGCGGTCATTTAATTTATATGTGCAACCCAATTTATTACATAATAGTAACTGATTTCTTAGTTATTTAATATATAATTATTATATTATTATTTCATATTATGCAGAAAAATATAAAATAAGTATTTATTCCGCACAAATGCACAGATCTTAACCTAAGTATGTATCTCTTTAATAATTTTGAATCTTAAAAATTTTCTAAATCTGAGGCCAAAATAAAAAAAAAAAGTGAAAATAAACTCAAAAATCAATATTTATATCGAGCAATAACCAAAAAGACACAAAAAGGAGAAAAATATCGAAGATAGATAGGATTGACACGTGAACGTAAACTTCTCATAACCATAATTAACTTTTAAATTACTAAATCATTATATAAAACCGAGCTGACATAGTTTCATTGTAACCAAATAGTAGGCATGAGATTTTTCGACCTAAACGTTAGGTTTTTATGCGATAAATAATTTTTTGACCTAAAATATTTTTAAAAATGGGATCAGTTCATTAGTAAACAAATTATGTAATTAAGAAAAAAGTTTTTAAATTTTTTTTAAGGGCCAAATATATTTATTCGATCAATAATATAATTTTTTTCCATACGATATTTCTTAAATAATTTTCATATAAATTTACCTTGCGCAAGGCGCATGTCTTATCCTAGTTTTTTTTATGAATGAAACAATTTCATTCAAATTTGTGAAATTATTACGGTTAAGACGAAAAATAAATGATGTCAAATTATTATAGTAGAGACAAAAATGAAGATGTAATAAAACAATTTAAAATAGGTAAGTTATGTTTTATACTTTGTAATAAATGCTGCTGAGTTAATTAGAAAAAACAGTTAATGAAGTGGTTATGATTAGTTAAAAATGAATGAAAATCTGTAAGAAACCACTTAAAAATAGACAAATGTTATTTTGTACTTCAATTTTAATAGAATAGATTAATACTATAGATAAAATCATAAACAAGATGTTTAAAATTACCATTGTTCCCTTTTTCATGAAAGAGTCTTTCTTTAGGAAATATTGAAGTAAAAAATGGAAACAGGTCAGAAACATACTCCATATGTTCCTAAATATAACATGTTTAGGTAGAAATACACATATTAAGAAAACTATTTTTTGTCTAGAAAGCATCATTAAAATTATAAATTAATGGTATTCAACCAATTACAAAATAGACTATTAAAATATGATTGGGTACACAATTTTTAATAAAGTAAAAGTTATCTAGGAAAATGAAAACATCTTATATATGATGTTTTGGTATCCAAATAAAATGAGATTAGTATTTATCTATATGTCTATAATTTTGGTATAACTTTTATATTTTGAAAAATGTTTTACTACAAAATAATTGAAATTGATAATTTGGAGGAAATAAAAATGGCAGCCTTGAACCCATTTCAGTTCTTTCAACCTGTTGAAAACATTCAACTTAATGTAATCCATATGTGTTTTTAATAAAATTCAACAGCTTCATTATAGCATTTAAAATGTTGGAAAAATTCAACATTCTCATTGCTAATTGTCTACAGATTTAACCAAAAATTAAATATAATGTATAATATATAATTGTTTCAAAATTTGAGTATTTATTTACTTGTTGTATAATACTTTGATATTTTCTGCCCACAGACACATGATCTATATATATATATATATTACTATAAAGAACTGTTTCCTCACTCCTCCTTCATCCACGTATGATGCCACGTACATAAGTAGTTGGATCTCGCGCCGACACGTGTCCATCAACCAAAACACACCGTTTCATTTAAGTAATGATACAATTGATGCGGACTTTAACGTGTTTTGCTTTTTCTTTACTTATTCTTAATGGGCTTACTGGACTATTTTTTTATTATTCAGAATGTCAAGTGTCCATGCCGATAGAAACACAGTTTTATTGGCAAGAGGCGTTCTCTGAAATTAGGATTTTGTCTTCTTCGTCGATTTGTCAGCTAGCCAACAAAGGTGATACAACATATCCAGTTAGACGAATCGTCTTCACTCCTCGATATCTCAGTCTTCTCAAAATCGATTTGCCGCTGCCGTAGTACTCAAACTGAATCCAAGCGCCGAACGGAAGTAAGTCGCTTAACCTAATCGTCGTCTTCAACGAATTCACTAAAATCAGCTCTTCACTCTTCTCACGATCTCCATTACTTCTTTTAATCTTTTATGATGGGAATCTTCGATTATATATAAATAAGTCCCTATCCTTTGAAATTCATCATTACAATTCTCTCAGTCTTTTGTTTCTCTAAACTTTCAGCAATAAGAATTTCTAAGATAGTTCACCAACAAATTCACGTAAAGGTATGAGCTCTCTTCTATTATCCCTGTTTTATGAACAAAACTGTTTAAAAAAATTACCAGTTTTCTGGCTGATTCTTATACAGATCATTCAGACATCCATATTACATACACTCTTTAAAAAAGATTCACGACATATACATGTTCAGGTTTAATTCATACATTATAGTTGAATCTTTTGGTATCTTCATTGCTCAGGTTTTACTCCAACAGAAACTGCTGTANAAAAAAAAAAAAAGCAGAGCCTGTGGAAACGTGTTTTGATTCGGATATCCCAGTACATGTTTTGGTACACATTAAAAGAAGAAGAAACAAGCATTGAATTACAATTCAATTCAGCATTCAAAAAGAAGAAAGTTACAACAGGAGAAGCAAGCCCTTCAAAAAGAAAGAAAGTTACAACAAGAGAAACAAGAATACAAACAATTTGACATTACGAAATTGAATTACATTTTCCTCAGGATCCAGTCAGGTATGAACAAATACAAAGAATACAATTGGGATCTTTGATTGGACTTTCAGGAGTTGTAAGAATGAAATCGAAGTCAGATTTTGTTCAAGAGTGGCTCCGTGTTCTCTAGTTGGTGGACTTGCAGAGGAAGCAGATTCTGACGACCCAACTCTTATTCTGCTTAGTTCTTTGACATTTGGTGTTTCTTGCCTCCACTAGATCATTCATGTACTGAACCACAGCCTGAGAGGATGAAGCCAAACAATAATACAATCAAACATCCAGACAAGACAGGACAAACACTAAACATAGATAAGTAATAACCTGAGCCCCCTTTTGGATTATATCCCTTGGAAGCTCTTCAAGTGGGTTCTGCTGTGTGCGAAGAACACACAGCTGTGAAAGCGCTTTAAAAGAGTAAGGAAGGTAACGGATCTGGTTATTGCTCATATCCAGCTCTTCCAGCTTCTCAAGGTTGCCTATCAACCCCGGGAGTGATCTCAGGTTGGCAAAATTGTTCCCAATGTTCAGCTTAACAAGCGTTGTAGCGTAACACAAGCTCTCTGGTACAGACTCAAGCTCGTTGAAACTCACATCAAGCTCTTTGAGGTTAGCCATGGAGGACATTGTCGTAGGTAACTGCCGGATGTTATTGTAACGGACGGTCAAAATCTCCAAGGTAGCTATCTTCCCAACAGCTTCCGGAAGAGCTTTAAGCCTGTTGTAATCTGCACGGAGCTTTTTCAAGGAAGAACAACCCGAGATACTATGCGGAATCTCTTCGATGTTGTTTGTTTCAACGTCGAGCTTCTCGAGGCTCACGAGAGAACCAATGGTTTCAGGGAGAACAGAGAGGCTATTAGAGCTCAAATCAAGCTCCTCGAGACTGATCAATCTACTCAGAGACGATGGTAGAGACGTCAACTGGTTTCCACTAAGGTTCAGGTTGACCAAGTTCATCAAATCTCCTATAGACTCAGGGAGCTGACCGATTCTATTCGAATGCAAATCGAGCCACGTCAAAGACAAAAGCCCTCCTATGGTCGGTGGTAGCGCCATGATGCAATTCTCAGACAGATCCAACCTAACTAGACTCGATAACTTGCCTAGAGAATCAGGAAGCCACTCGAGATTATCTATCAGCTTGTGCTGCAGGTTCAGCTCCTGAGTAGCTTTCT
>QGKV02000759.1:5490171-5520948 GCA_003260655.2 Brassica cretica | reverse complement strand
AAAAAAAAAATAATATGTTAGAGATTGTTTTATGGAATAAATCTATTTTTTTATTCTATTATAAAGTAAAGAATATAGTAGGGTTACAGTTTTTTCACTTCAAACTCTATTTGAGAGTGGAAATAGAGTAAAAAGATGCTTTTAGAGCATTTCCAATCCAACTTTATTTTTTTCTATTTTTTCTAAAATAAAGTAACTTTATTATAGAAGTGAATTTGTTTCAATGGTATGCCTCGATAATAGAGGTACTATATTATAGAGGGATGTTACATTTTTTCTCCTAAATCGGAGGTTCTCATGTAGATTTTCAAAATAGAAAATGAAAAAGAAAATGGAGAAAGAATGATTTTTTTTTTTGAACCGAGAAAGAAAGAATGTAAATTATTACATAACAATTGTACGGCCAATTCTTTGATCCTTACTTCTGAGTCTACAGTCGTTGTTTAGTTCATATATCTTATGAGTGACAAAATAAAATATCTTAAAGTACGTATAAGTTCAGTTACATAAGAAATTCAACGAAAAGGAAATAAAGTATGTATTTGATTTAGAATAGTTTCTATCATATTGACATAAAGATACATGTAATGTTCCTAACGAGAGGTATTTATAAATAGGCTGACGGCATAAAGAGCAGTGTTTATGGTATTGTTGTGGATGACCTCGACCAGCTTCAACGGAGCAATGAGGGCGGCATCCGGTGTGCCAATAGCACAAGTTGCAGGCGAAATAGTAAATCCGAGACCACAGAAATTAGGGTTAAACAAAATTGTTTCTAAGTAGGTGAGCACAATTCTAAATAGGCCGTTTCTATCAGTCAATGTATCAGCTAGGGTGAAGGTTGAACTTGGGCCGCCACATACCAGGTAAACAGGGGCATTCGAGACAGGGTTAGGCTCTCCCGTAAGATTACAATACACGACACCGTCAATTATTACTCTGCTTATGGAGTAGCCAAGAATTTCTAGGCCGTGGGAAGGGGTAGAGAGTGAGGCTATAATGAGAATTATGGAGATGAGATAAACAATTGATTTCACCATTTCGTTTTTTTTTTCTCTGTTTTGATTTGGGGTTTTATATAAAATGGATTTGGCTATGTGTGGCAAATAAGCATATGGCAGGGGTATTTATATGGGTAGAATAATAAATAGTTAAGGTATTCGGTATATTGTTACGGAATGTGTTTTCTTTTTTTTTGCTAACCGAATATTCTGGTCCCACCGAAGTGGTCCAGACTAGAGACCGAAGTGAGCATGGACACTGCCAGGGCGTCACCATGTGGCTCACCGTGTAACGATCTTCGGTCTCGGGTGCTGCAGCCCACATGTAAATTTCCGCAGTGGCCAAGGCTCGAACTCAGGGGCGGGCACTCCAGCTGGAGCTCCTATACCACTAGACCAAAGCAACTTGGTTCGGAATGTGTTTTGTACTTTTACAGTTTTGACTTCGCGTCCACACTTGTTCCAGGTTCTTTTGCCCGTGGTACTTTAACGTAGATAAATGATATAAGCTTTTCTAGGTCACATATGATATGGATATTATAATTAATGTAGATGTCTTTTATGTGCACGTGATAATTTGAGTTACTTCAAAAAGTTGATTGCTTACAAAAATGTCAAAGCAAGTAACTCGACATGTTCTTCTTTTAGAATAGTTTTTATCATGTCGACAACACCGTAGTTAATGTGAATTTGTTCGAGTGAAATATGTAGGGGACGTGTAGATCTCATATCTCTCAGGGGTAGGACTTAGGACTCGTCGTTAATTATATGAAAAATCATATATGAAGTTTTCTTTGCTTCTTGTGGCTATAGGATTCAAAGTTTCAAAAGAATTACTAATCGTTTTAACTAACGACCATGTTCAATGGTTCACTATATTTTTTTCATCAAAATATAATAATTTTATAATAGAATTGAATATTACTCTCATAACACTCTATTTCAAAGTGAAAATAGACTGATGAACAAAAAAATAAATGAATTACTATATTTATAGAATAAACCTACTGTTTACTCTATTATAAAATGGAAAATGGAATTAAGCTAGAAATCTTCTACTCTAAACTTTATTTTAAAATGAAAAATATAGTGGGTTGGAGATGCCCTAAAGAGTTACATAGAGTGGAATGGAAAACACTCATATGATCTGTACCCAAAATTTTTAAGGGAAAATTCCATACAAATACTCCAACTAAATTTTGTTACGCTTTTTAATATTTAAACTTTTTCGTTTCCTAGTTTAATATCCCAACTAATTATCTTGCTCACTTTAATACACAAACTTTTAAAATTGTACCTCTTTTAATACCCAAACTTTTTTTATTTTAATTAAAATACTAAAAAGTTTCAAATGAAAATTTAAAAATTCTCCAAAATCTAAGAAAACATTAAAAAATTCTAATTTTATTTTAGTATTTAGGAGAGAATGTAAATTAAATATGGATAAAAATTAAATCTTTAAAAATGTAATTTTCAAGGAAAAATAAATAAATTTGTTTTTTTTATTTCAGAAAACAAACTAAATTCAATATTTAAACTTCAAAACTTCTATTAAAAAAATTAAGATTATACACAATTTAGTTACCTTTATATCTCAAGCAAAAAAAAAGAAAAATTAGAATTTTCTAAGATTTTTTGAAATTTTAAATATTTTTTGAAATTTCATTTGTAACTTATTAGTATTTTTTATTAAAATAAATTAAGTTTGGTAAAATAGGCGCTGTTTTAATAGTTTGTGTATTAAATTGAACAAGATAATTAGTTGGGTTACTAAACTGGACAGAAAAAAAGATTAAGTATTAAAAAGGTTTAACAAAATTTAGTCGGAATATTGTTTTGGAATTTTTCAAAAGGAAAATCATATTTGAAAGGGTTAATTCTAGAATTTTTGACCCTTTAGGGCCCAAATCCAAAAATGATCCACATAATATCTGAAACCCTGGATGCAATGATGGACTCACTCCCTACCTATTCTAGTTACACTAAGGTTTTTTTCTGTTAATTTGTTTGTTGTTTTTGTGATACTTGTTTGATTGTATTATTATTGATGTTTTTTTTTTAATTATTTTGAAGCATTCATATGATGGTTTTTCAAATGGCTGTGAAACAAGTGGAAGCAGAAATGATTTCGTATATTGAAAGTGCTCGCTCCTCCGTGAACCATCAGAAACCGTAACATAAACTTTGACACCTGCTTCTTGAATTGTGTTTAGAGAAGAAACTGTCAGTGCTTCTTAATTACAAGCAGTATTTAGTTAAAGAATCCTGAGAATCATGTGTAGTTCAGTTTAAGTTGCTAAGTTAAATGAGGAAAATTCATTACATATCACATTTGAATACATATGCTATGAACTAAGAAACAAGATGTCAAGAGATCAGTTAAGAAAACCATAACAGTATGGACTCGAGTTTCAAGTGTTTGGTATACCGTGCAAAATGGTCAAACTATACAATGCTAAGGTTAAATATAATCTGTCGTCTGTAGATTAAGTTAATATAAATAAGTCTATTGTTGGCTAATCAATAGAAACATTGTTTTCTCACATCTCAACCTTTAAGTAATATGAGTACACTAAAAACAGCTAAGAATGGTGGAATGGCTTATGCTGTTCTTGAAACCTTTCAGTGGCATCCTCTGCACCAGCTTCAAGATCAGACATCTCGTAGTGTTCTTCTTCTTGTTTGTAGTATATGGCGTTAGAAGAGTGGCCAGTGGTTTTGGAACGATTTAGAGTGGTTCCAGAGGAAGAGGGGGAGATGCTGAAACTCCCCGAACCACCAAGTGTTTTGCTCAGGAGTTTCTTTGCTTTTCCTTTCTTCATTTTGATATTTTTGTGCCATTTCTTCAATGCCTTTGCCATTTGTTCATCAAACGCTGCTTTCTTCATGTGTGAACCCATCTGCTCACACATCAACACAACATTTTATCATTTCATCGTTTCAACATTCAAGATTACTCTCATTAAGAGGCCACATAACTAGAATATAAAAAAAATGTTGTTTACAAATTACCTGAGTCACCAGAGCGTACAACGGGAGAGTGATGTAGCTGCATAAGATCAAAGCCCCTAGGCTGCATATACATACATCCTCATATGTTTTTAAATAAAAGATTTCTATTGTAAGAAACATAATTAAGGGTTTGAATAACCGTTTTACCATAGAAAGAGTTTTATGACTACAAGGTTGAAATCCTTATGGAAGCATGATTTTAATCCAAAAGAATACTGCAAGCCCCAAGGTTCAGTATGTTATTTAGAAATATAATTCCAAAATATTTAAATTGAAAGGAGGTGCTTCTTGTTTTTGTTACCCATATCCAGAAGAAGTGTGTTATCTGGAAAGCATTCTGCAGAACACAGGAAATATATATTAATTATACAGTAACATAATAGAAGAACAAAGATGCTAAAGACATGGTTTTCATAGTGTTATTACCTGAAACAAGGAAAAGTGAATAAGATGAAGAAGCAGTTGAGGGCAATCCAACCAAAAGTATCGATCCGAACCTTGCACTAGAGGCATCCCCTGTACTACTACATGTGTCTCTACGATTTCTAGCGCCATTGTTGCCAAAATCGCTTGAAGCTTTGTTCCAACAGCTAAAATTATCTGTTACAAGACTTCTTATATTGAGACAAAAGAACTTACTCCATAGCAGGTTTAGCATAAGTAGAGAGAGGGATAGTCTTACTAGCACTGGAGGTATTGATGCCCAAAACAATGTTCTCCATCCTGGAAATTGAATAGATACACTTCATAATATGAACTGAATTTGAAAAATGTAAAGCCAGATGTGTAGCTCACCATTAACATTAAACAGCAAGAATATCACAAATGATGCCCAAAGAACTGGACTGCGGAGCAAAACAAAAAAAATATATATTAAGAAAACACTAATAGAAGATCAACCAAAATAATTTCATTTGCATATTATGTTTGTGGATTGTGTTGTACCTTATTCCAACTACTAACTTGAAATCATCCTCAAGAGATCTTTTGATATATCTCTGGAAGTTGAACTTTATTCCCGGAGCTAAATGAGCCTGATCAGACCACAATATTCACACATCAAGATTGCAACAATAAAGAACAGGGGAAGGTGGAAGATTTTGAAACTCACAGAGATGAATCCGTGGCGCAGGGTCAAGTAATCTGTTCTTCCCACAGATACAAAGAACTGCCTGAAGAAGCACCCCTGCAAAGAGCTCAAAATATTCAAAATCATAAAATCAAGAACACGTTTGATGCAATTGGAAGAGAAAGAAATAATAGTTTCTTTACGACGTAAAAGAAGAAAGGAATTGCTGTCCAGAAACTTGTATGCAATTTCACAAAAGAAGTCTCATGAGTGAGCCTAAGTCTTATTTGATCTGCTCCACATCCAGAGAAAGTATTAAAGACATATTTTTTTTTAAAAGAGACATATCTCAGGGATTTGAACACAACTTACCAACAGAAAACTCATAATCATGAGATAATGTCTCTTGCTCCCACTTTTTCCATCCACGAATCTGCAACGTAGCCAACACAAAAATGAAGCCATCATTATTAACTCCATCAAACATCATTATGTTGGTCAAAACTAGATTCTTCATACCTGAAGCCTACTAAGCATCATGGTTATTAAACTATAAAGAACATGAAAAATAGCCAAGAAGAACAACAAGATGTGAAGTTGGTGCAACCCTTTCAAAGTTATTAGTGGCTCAGATCCATTTTTGCAATTCACAGATAAATCACCAGCAGCCAAAAGATGTTTGCTAAGAGACGGAGCCAGAGTGTTCGTCTTTTCAGATGGACATGGTAACATAGAGAGAGCAGCTTTCGAAGGAACACAGATCTTGAGAATGTATGTTTCTCCAAAGGTGAGTAATAAAGAAATGAATCCAAGAATCATCAGCTCTGCAGATTAATCAATCACCATTTTAAAAAAATTTCTTGAAAAACCAATTCAAGCTTTGTCATAATATCAATCATTACTAACTAACCAGCTTTGATTTTCTCTAAGGCTTCGAGCAGAGAGTTTTCCTGCTTTTTCCATAACCACTGCGAAGAAACAAAGAAAGATGGTTCAGACATTGAGTGTTTGAACAAGAACATTTAAGAAGAAGAATGAAGACGGACATTGCCGAGTCTATGAAGACCCTTTTCAAGGAAATGGGAAATGATTATGAGAAATGTGCAGACGACCGCGACGGCCCAAGTGGGTGTCTGAGAGAGCGTTTTCTCGCTGGAGGGAGCTGCGGCGGCCGTAGCTACACCGTGGAGCACAAGAAACCGTAACAAATATCTCTGACTCTTGCTTGTTGTGATCATGAGTGAAAAGGAGAGGTAGAAAGAAGGAAGACACAACTAACGTAGAGTTTAGAAAACTTATGTTAGTACTTTTTTGTACAACTGAAGTTGTATTTATTGTGAGGTTAACAAGAACCACAGTACACGTAACATATATATTCTTTGGTCATTTAAAACGTTAAATATCATAAATCAGAAAATTAAACAGTTCAGTGTTGACGAAGAAACAAGTGTGTAGTTTAGTTTTGTAACTTATCCCATTTAATTAGTGGAAGTTACTATGCGATATTCAACTGAGAATTGTATAGAACTATGAATTAACCAACCAATATAACGAGAAACCCATTTTAGTTTTATTGAGCTATAGAGACTCGAATCCATTCGGATTAATTTAAACTGAAATTGCATAATCAGATCAAATAAAAAGTCCTCAAATGAGAAACAATTCAAGAGCAAACTGATCAAAGCTCTGACCCACCAAAGAGTTAGAGTAACCTTTTTAGTGAGATATTCGCTATATATATCTCATTAATATAATACTATTATGTTCTAATAAAATTTAAGTTAAGAAACTATATTAAAATTGTTAGTTCCAATGGTAAAATGGCCACTAAGTATCTTATTTCTATAATATTATTATATTATATTTTAATTTTAATGTAATTTTAGGAAAAAATAATTTTAAAAACTTATCTTAATTTAAAAAAATCTAAGAAAAATTTAAACATATGAAATTATATTTGAAATTTATTTAACTGTATTTGTTAACTTTTTTTATTTTTCTCATCTATCATAAGCCCAATAATAATACTAATAATTTATGTTTAAACTACTAAAGCAATTTTTTATATAATATAATAAAAGAGTTATAATATTAAAAATAATACAAGCAAGCATAAATTAGAGAAAAAACTTATAAAAACAAAACTAAAAATGGTAGAACAAAATATTAAACCATAATCAAAATTATAATTAACTAAGCCTTAATCTTTAACTGATGACGCCTATTTTCATCATGAATTCAAATTTGATTGCCGAAAATATTTCCCATATTAGTAGGCATATTTGTAGAGTCTGTAATTCACTTACGCAAATGCTCACCCTTTAGATTTATATGAATTGTTCTTTTGCAGAGTATCATTTAGCATACATTTATTATGAAAGGTGAAATGAAAAAAGAACCTGAACTGGAAATATTGCCCATATTAGTAGGCATATTTGTAGAATAGAGTCTGTAATTCACTTGCCCAAAACCCTTTAGTATATGAATTGTTCTTTTGCAGAGCATCATTTAGCATACATTTTTTTTTTTAAGTTCTTTCCCTATTTTGAACAAAACTTCCAAATTCTTGTAGAGATTCTTTTATTATTATTTTTGAATTTGAAGAAGTTTGCTTACTTGACCTTAGAAAGTGTTTATTACAAAGATGGAGATAATGATCAAGAGGTTGACAAAAAACAAAAAAGATAATGATCAAGAGAAAGTCTTTGCACGCGAATATAACACCTTACCTACAGCATATATTACAAATATAATATAAGTTACGCGATAAACAATACAAGCTTAAGCTTAACATTACAACATTTCATCGATGAGTTTGTTCTTCAAAGTTTCTTCTTTTTCTGAAAGTTTTTCTGTTTTTCCCAGAAGGCTTCTAAGCAGCTCTATCCTTGATAGTTTATTTCTCTCAGCTATATCCTTTTCATTTAGAGCCCACAAGTTCTCTAGCCTTGATCGAGAGTTGGACTCCCTTTCTTCATTTGTTGTTTTAGTAGTAACAACATTCTCTTCATTTGTTGTTTTAGTAACAACATTCTCCCCTTCGCCCTTTGATGACTTCACACCAATAGGACGAGCCACCATAGCTTGTTCCTCTACGTTACTTTTTGTATTAGAGCTTGAAGAAAATGTGCCCCCTTCATCCAATTTTGCTCGTTTTGAACTTCCACTACTCTTAGAACATTTTGAGATGAAACTATACCATTTTTGACTATGACGGAGCTTCCTCCATGCATGTTCAAGCGTGAATCTCTTTTTGCAATCGTCGAAGTAGAATTGGTATGCAACTTGGACAACATCATCTTCAGACTGGCCACTAGTTTTTTGTCTCAAAGCATGATCATAGCATTCAACAAACTTGCAAACACTATCATTTATTTTCTGCCACCTTTGCTTACAGTGACTGCTTTCTCGCTTTGGTAGACTTGCAGCTGCAGGACTTGATGAATAATATGCAGCAATTCTTTTCCAAAAAGAAGAAGCTCTTTGATCAGTAGCCACAATTATATATTTGTCTGTATTTAACCACGCATTAATAAGAACAACATCTTCAGCTGGGCTCCACTTGCATCTTGTTTCCCTACAATCATTGTTGTGCTCTTAGTTTTGTTCGGATCATTGTCTTCTCCACCCATAGTATCATATTGGGTATTGTATTTTCGACCAAAAAAAGGTTCTCAAGTTTTTCATTTATTTTGTTACCTTCTACCCGTAGTTTCACCATTATCTACCGTGAATGGAGTACTCGTAGATACTCCATTATATACCGTGAATGGAGTACTCGTAGATGCTCCATTATATACCGTGAATGGAGTACTCGTAGATGCTCCATTATATACCGTGAGTGGAGTTGCTCTTACAACTTGACCAAGTTCAACTGCAAACGCACATAAAAAAACTCCCTCATCAATATCATCTGTTTGACGGTTCTGCAAATGACACAGCATCCAATCTCTAATCACTCTTACCTTTTTGAGATCCAATCTCCTGTAAGTAATGCTCTGCATCCAAGGCGGCCATGCACCCTGCACCATCCATAAGTTGTGATCAGAGTTTCTTATGAAAGGTGAAATGAAAAACATTACACTTGAAGGTAATCACTGTCTAGAAAGGTATGCAAACTGGGTTTTGACGGAGACACACAATCATCTTAGACCACCGAGAACAATCTGATTTCAACATAACTTAGTTATCAGCAGTAAAAATTGCTAAATATGTCTGCTTCTTTTTTCTAGAAAGAGAACATAAAACCGATACTTGAAACAGTCTAATTTAACTTGCAGGCTTCCAAGACATCCCACCTAGAATAATCAATGACCATTACGGTTTCTTCTAACAGAGTATTAGAATGAAAGTAAAGAGGCTGTACCGCCAAAAAGGCACAACAAAGGACCACTCTTCAGCAAACACAAAACCATTTTGTTAAGTGAAATGATACAAAAAAACAAGTCACTTTGAGAACATGACAGCCCCATCAGATAAAAAGCTAATGACATTCAAACACCTAAGTACCAAATACTACTTAGAGCATTATGTTAGGATATAACAAGCACATAGCATATTAGATGTTGCTTCTATGATTCTTGATTTCAAAACTCTAACTCATACCAGTTCCTGCAGCTGTGATGGCCTGCCTGTACTTCTTATCTTGCACATCTCCCGCAGCGAACACACCAGCCACGCTCGTCTTCGTAGTACCAGGCTTAGTCACAACGTAACCGTCTTCATCAAGCTCAAGCTGCCCATCCAAGAACTTCGTCGCTGGCTCATGCCCTATCGCAAAGAACAATCCAGAAGCCTTCAAATTAGACACATCACCAGTAACAACATTCTTCACCTTCAAACCTCCAAGAACGCCTTTCCCGTTCTCATCTCCGTACGCCTCAACCACCGAACCGTTCAAAATCACTTCAATCTTAGGGTTTGACAACGCTCTCTTCTGCATGATCTTAGACGCCCTGAACGTATCTCTCCTGTGGATTATATAAACCTTAGAACCATACTTAGTCAGAAAATTCGCCTCCTCCATAGCCGAATCGCCGCCACCGATAACCACCAGAGGCTTGTCCCTGAAAATCGGAGCAGCTCCGTCGCACACGGCGCACGCCGAGATACCTCGGTTCCAGAAACCACCGGCGCCTTCACCAGATCCAGCGAAGCTGAGGCGTTTCGCTACGGCTCCCGTGGAGACGATCACGGCGTCGGCGAGGACGGTCCTCGTATTGGTGAATAGCTTAAACGGCTTCGAGGAGAAATCGACTTTGTTGACAGTCTCAGTGAAGATCTTGGTGCCGAATCGCTCCGATTGCTTACGGAACTTCGCGACGAGGTCGACGCCGAGGATGCCGTCGGGGAAGCCGGGGAAGTTCTCGACGTCGGTGGTGGTGGTTAATTGACCGCCGGGAGCGATGTCGTTAGCCATCCAGCCTTCGAAGAGGAGAGGCGTGAGCTCCGCTCTAGCTGCGTAGATCGCTGCTGTGTGGGCTGCGGGACCGCTTCCGACGATGCAGACCTTGGTTTTGTGGGTTTCCATGACGGCGGAGGACGGCGTGGAGAGAGCAGATCCGAGTAGAAAGCCGAACCTTAACCCGAACCCTGAAATGTGATGGGAATCGTTATTAAAAAAGAATACTGGAACGGGTATTAAGAACTATTATAACCTGATCCGTGCACCAGCTCGGATATGAATTTTTGGTTGAGAAAAAGACAAAAATAGCATTAAATCAAGTTTTTGTTCCCAAACTAGCACTCAAAGTCAAAAGTCACAAAAATAGTACTTAATGTTTTATCAAAATTCACAAACTTAAGATTTAGAGTTAAAGGGTAGGGTTTAGGATTTAGGGTTTAGGGTTTAGAATTTAGGGTTTAGGGTTTAGATTTTAGGGTTTAGGGTTTAGATTTTAGGGTTTAGGNAAAAATCACCTTATATATTGGGTAAATAATCCGGTTAGCTTTAAAAGTACATTGGTAAACTTTAAGGTTTGGTCCGGTTTAGACGACTTATTCTGGCTGATAATGTACAACAGACGACTTAATATTTAGTCGTCTGTTTTCAGACGACAAAATATTAAGTCGTCCTAGACCCTAAAATGAACCCCTAAACTAAAATGACTAGATTAACTAACTAACCACGTTATAAAATCAAATTATACTTAAATAGTGTTTACTATACACAGAAATGAACACGCATAAGTAATTTTAAAAATTTTCAAAAACGGTTTTAATGCTTTCCAAAATCTAACCCTAAGAACACATACAATACTACAACATATGTTGATGAAACATAAACTTAAGAATATCATGACTCACTACTTTCACTCATCTATGCTGAAAACAATTGAAATTTGTTATATCTTAATTTATACCTCCTAAGACATATGTTAATTACATAATTCCCATTTTTCACTTATCAAAATATTTTTTACAAAATTTTTAAATTATGTTTAAGACTAACTGTCCAGACGACTTTCAGTTAAGTCGTCTGGACGACTTATTTTCAAGTCGTCTAAACAGACGACTTGCGAGGGGTAGAAACGTAAAAAAAATTCCGTTTTTTTGTTTGGTCACAAGGGGATAGTTGTAATTTCAATAGCCTTTTAGGTTACTTTTGCCTTTGACCCAAGTTGGGGTATTGTTTTGGGTTTGACTCCAAGTTTTGAGTCACACTTGGCAATTCTCCCTATACAAAATTGAACAAATAGACATAATTACAGAATTGTAGACGATATATAAAAACAATGGTTATTAATGTAAAATATGAAAAAATATTATATCATGACTTAGTATGACATAAAAGATTATAAATTAGTTATACATGTTTATAGAAAATAAAATGATTTTTAAACTTCTATGAAAAATTTGACATATAAAAAAGGGTGATGAATTAGTCATCAAATTGTAAATAATTTCATACTTTTGTTAATAATAAATTATTTATAATCTTTGTTTTTCGTCAAGATAATTATTAAATGTTCATAACATTAATATGTTAAAATGTCATATTATGAAAGCCCATCTTGTAACCGTTTTTTTCCGGGAAGTATAACAAAAAAATTACCCTTAATTCTTCATTTTGTTTAAGTTCTGTGTCGGTAAAAAATTAAAAAAAAATATCTCTATCTTTTTTAATGTTCAATTTGAAGCTTATTATGCGAAAATCATACGCAAATATAGGTAATTGGTTGGAATTTCTATATCTTTATATCTTTATATTCTTATAAATTTTAAATTTATTGTTTCCTCTTCTGCAATCAAATCAATTACCAAAATAATAGATTAATTGATTGGAATCAAATCTATTCTTATAATTAGTGTAATTATGGTTACAGTTTTTATAATTGATAGGTACATTAAAGATACAACTTTGAAGATATTCTGTTTTGATTAATAGAAGATATTTGATTTTGAGTTTGTATTTATTGATTTGTTTTTTTATAAAGCTTAGAAAATCAGTGGGATGATTGGTTGGTTGATACATCCTATAAAGAAAATGAAAACTATAGGTGGTTTGACTATTGTACATCGATCGATGCATGATGTAAGTTGACTATATAAAACTCGAGCATGATCATTTCAAACTAAAGTATAGGTAGGTTATATGCATTTGTTATATTTGTTATATTGTAGTTAATATATTTTAAATATTACATAAGTCAAGTGATTCACGTTTTCGTAAAAATAAAATTCAAGTTCATTATTGGACCGTACTCGTCCGTAATAAGTTACGTTAAATATGATATATTTTTAGGTTCATTTAATGACATTAAGTTTAAATTTCATTAAGGAAAACTCATTAATTTAACTGGAAAAGACAAGCATTAAAACAGGTAGGTTCATTTAATGACATTAAATTTAAATTTGATTAAAAAAAACTCATTAATTTAACTAGAAAAGACAAGCATTAAAATAAGTAGTTTAATTTAATTCTCAGTGACATAGAAGTGTAAATAAGTTAGAAAACTTAGGGGTATTTTTTAATGGATACTCCTCTTTTAATAATATAGATGCGTTTGGGTATAACTGGACAGAACTAGTAAAATCTGAAATATCTGAAATTAATTAAATATATTTATTTTTATATACGTTAAACTAATTTAAATATTTTAAAGATTTGGTAGTTTTTCTTTTAAAAAAAAAATTATTAGATATTTTAGATGGTTTAACAAGTTTTAAATTAAATTATTTAAATATTTTTAGTTTTTTTAAGCAATTTTAAACAATTCCAGATATTATTTATAAAGCGGAAAAATGAACTGAACCCGATCCACAAGTTAATAAAATCCAAAGAGAATTTATAAATATAGTACAAAAAATCATATAATTAACTAGAGACCGAGATAAATTCAAAAGAAAACTAAGTGAAAAAATCAAATAATATCTCTATCCGACAAATAAGAAAGAAAAAAATTTGATCTAAAAGATAAAAGGTAGAATTAATAAAAACTATTCCTCTGTTTCAAGTGTCATTTTAGATTTGTATACATAAATTTAAAAAATATTTAATTTTATATATTATCTAAACAAAAATATTATTAACTATACAACTAACCATATTTCAATCAATTAAAAATGAAAAATATACGACATTTATTTAACTATGATTTCATAATCTTCTTTAATTTTGATAAGAAAGAATTATTAAGTATTTTAAAAATATGAATTTTGAAATGCAATAAAAAGGCAAAATATGTCTAAATGTTATAATTAAATTTTAAGTGGTGTAGATTACAAACATTATTATATATTTTATTCTTTTCTCTAAATAATTGAACAATATATCTAGAAATCCATTTTAGTTTTATTGAGCTATAGAGACTCCAAATCCAATCGGTTCAATTCAAACTGGTTTACACAATCAAATAAAATAAAATGCCCTCACATGAGGAACAAATCAAGAGCAGATTGCTCAAATCTGTGACCCACTAAAGAGATACAACTTGGCACAAACTCCAGAATCAAGTTCAACTGCAAACGCTTAAAACTCTACTCAAACTCCCTCATTAAGTTCGACAGTTCTGCAAATGACACTGCAAATAAGAGAGAGCAACTTATTAATGGGTCCTTCACCTACACCCTCTCTAATCACTTTTACCCTCCTGAGATCCAATCTCCTGTAAGTAATGCTCTGCGTCCAAGGCCGCCATACACCCTACACCAATCCGTAAGTTGTGATCAGTGTTGCATATGAAAGTGGAAATTAAAAAGATAAATCACTGTCTAAAAAGGTATCCGAAAATTGAGTTTGACGGAAACACAATTATCCTAGGCCCCCCTAAACAATATGATTTCAACTTGGTCATCAGCAGTGAAAATAGCTTAATATGTCTGGTTCTTCTTGTGGCAAGATGAAAAATCTTTATATCCATACTTGAAATAGTCTAATTTTAACTTAGTCTATCAAGAAATCTTACCTAGATCAACTAATGATCAATACAGTGTATAAGAATAGTAGAGAAGCTTCTAACGCCAAAAAAAATGAACCACTCTATACGAAAGACAAATCATGCCTACTCTACTTTTTGTTAAGCGAATCCAATGATATACAAAAAAGTCACTTTTAGAACACGAAAGGGCCCATCATAAAAAGCTAATGACTTACAAACACCTAACGACCATATACATTATGCTAGTAGATAACAACAGCATATCAGATGCTGCTTCTATGATACATTTCAGTAATGATTTCAAAACGGTGATCCATTGTACATGAAAGAAAAGATAAAAAGAGAAGCAAAGAAGGAACCAGTTCCTGCAGCTGTAATAGCCTGCCTATACTTCTTATCTTGAACATCTCCAGCAGCAAACACACCAACCACACTCGTCTTAGTTGTACCAGGCTTGGTCACCACATAGCCGTCTTCATCAAGCTCAAGCTGCCCATCCAAGAACTTCGTCGCTGGCTCATGCCCAATCGCAAAGAACAATCCCGACACCTTCAAATCAGACACATCGCCAGTAACAACGTTCTTCACCTTCAAACCCCCAAGAACGCCTTTCCCGTTCTCATCTCCGTACGCCTCAACCACCGAAGAGTTCCAAATCACTTCAATCTTAGGGTTCGACAACGCTCTCTGCTGCATGATCTTAGAAGCCCTGAAGGCATCCCTCCTGTGGATAATGTAAACCTTAGATCCATACTTAGTCAGAAAATTCGCTTCCTCCATAGCCGAATCTCCGCCGCCGATAACCACCAGAGGCTTGTTCCTGAAAATCGGAGCAGCTCCGTCGCACACAGCGCACGCCGAGATACCTCTGTTCCAGAAACCACCAGCGCCTTCACCAGATCCAGCGAAGCTGAGGCGTTTCGCCACGGCTCCCGTGGAGATGATCACGGCGTCGGCGAGGACGGTTCTTGAATCGGTGAACAGCTTAAACGGCTTCGAAGAGAAATCGACTTTGTTGACAGTCTCGGTGAAGATCTTGGTGCCGAATCGCTCAGATTGCTTACGGAACTTCTCCACGATCTCGATGCCGAGGATACCTTCGGGGAAGCCGGGGAAGTTCTCGACGTCGGTGGTTGTGGTTAACTGACCGCCGGGAGCGATGTCGTTAGCCATCCATCCTTCGAAGAGGAGAGGCTTGAGCTCTGCCCTAGCTGCGTAGATCGATGCCGTGTGCGCTGCGGGACCGCTTCCGACGATGCAGACCTTGGTTTTGTGAGTTTCCATGGCGGCGGGAGATGAAGAGGACGCGGAGGAGGCTAGAGACGGCGCGTTTAGGGCAGACGCGGAGAGAGCAGATACGAGTAGAAAGCCTCCTGCTCTGCTTAATAATAATTTTAATTGGCTCATAGAGATCCAACACATCTTCCGCAGAAAAAAAAAAATTGAATAATTGGACCACCTTTATTTGAATTTACTTTTTCAGTTTGACCAATTATGCTTTAATAAAATATTTGTTTCTATAAGAAGAAATTGAAGTTTTCATATTGGGAACTATTGTTACATATGCAACGATTTGGAACATCATTGTAACACGAATGGAATCGTTTCTTTTTTTTTGATCAATCACGAATATAATACTTTTCTTCATTTGAAGGAAGACAAACACAAAGACGTGAGAATAAATGTACATAAACAACAAAGAAAATAAGAACACAAATACTGAAAAAGGTTGTAGATTTGTGTTTCTTAATAGAAAATGTTTAAAGAACTTGTGGTACTTGCTGAGTTTAAGAATTTAATCAAAGAGAATAGAGATGATAAACTAGATGGCCTAGTTAAAGTTATCCTAAAGTGGGTTCTCAGGTTGTGTTATGCTCTCAAGTCTCAATCATGATAATATACAGAAAACATCCTCACAACTACTTTTAAACATTCTTCTCCCTTCTCTCTTGGATCTTCTTCAAGGCTTTGTTAAACTGTAAAATGTTTCTAATCAGATTGCTCGAGTGGCACACGGACGAACAACTGGCCGTTCAGGGTCACCACAGCCGATGTATGATGAGGATCAATTCTTGTCGGCAAACTCACGACCTACAATTCAAGAGAAATTTAACAAAAATGTCATTCAACAATCTATATATAAGTGTTGAATTTGCCTAAGGAGCATTACCTTCTTGAAAGGAGTAGCTCCCCAGGGATTCATAGGGTTCTCCGGTTCGCCACTTATTACCAACCGCCCTGCCGGATCTGATTGGACTCGGACCTGTGTTATTATTTGCCAAGATAAGTTGTTGACACGTAAACAAAACAGAGAAGTACACAGATTCTGTTCCAAGTGTGTGAGTGAGAGAGCTAAACCTCTTCACGGACTAGTCCTGGGACTAATGCATACACCTCAAAGCAATCTTGCTGCGAATATTAGACGAGAATACTAATTAATATAATATAAATAAAACTAATTTGCCCAAATTTTCAAGAAAGTAGCATACCGTCCTCTGCACGTTAATCTTTACCCAGTCAGCTGGTGGTCCAACATCAACAACTGTCACATCCAACCTAAGAAGAAGAACAAAACGGAATCAGGATTTCAAATGTGAGGTATCACCTCCCGAAAACTCAAGAGTACAAAACTAATAACCATACATAGGATTAGACACTTGAATAGCATGTTTTGCAACATGTTCAGTAGACGATAGCCTCTTGCGTTTAAGCAAACCTGATGACATTGTGAGAATGTTAGTAATAACTGAGTCAAAGCTTCAATAATACAAATGGAAACAAAGACTTCTTCATCGAACAGAACTCATACCAGGGGGTGTTCCTATCTGTTTTTCGCGCTTTTGATGAAGAACTAAATTCTTATCCTACAGTTACAAAATAGCGCGCCGTTCAGAAGATGATAACAACAAAGGTGAAAGGTCTAGAGTTGAAAGATACAAGATTCCGTCGGACCTTAAATGCAGGGTCATCATTAACTTCACCGTTCCCATTAAGACGCTGTGAATGCCAACCTTGCATAGCACGTGCTGCTGCGTCTCTCCTCGCTCTACCAGATCCAGAAGCCTGCATGACCGCAGGTTTAAGTTATAAACACACAAAACATTAATCATAAGAAGAAGATCAAACAAAAAAACTACAGACGCATGATATAATGTTCAAGAAACTTACCTGATTATCAATATTCATTGGTTCTGGTTCAATAGCAAGGGGTATCTGTACTTCACCCACGAAAACTTTATGCCGCTCATATTCAAGAAGAGCCTGAAAAATAAATAAGAAACGATATAACATAAATAAGGTTACAAGATGTTAATGGATATTAAGGAAATATATCTCCAAAGGATTCACACTTGCTCTTTGTTCAATCATTTAAATTATCTCAAAGAGGGAGCTGAAGCATAGAGCCCCATGCCAGTGTACACACAAGCCACGTTATTTGGGAAAAAAACAGAGAATGGAGATCAACAAAGAGGGTGGAAATATAATCTCGCACCTTTTCGTAGAAACCTCGGAAAGTCCATGACACCGTTGTACATGTCCTGGACAAGCAAATGAGCAACTAATTTGAACAAACTCTTGGTAATATGCAGATAAAATCAAAATCAACTAATAAGAAAAGAACAAGGCCAATGGTAAAAGACAAAAATCTTCTTACTTTGGGGGCCTGAAAGACTCTCCTACTTGCCGCCATAGTTTGCATCCAGTAACCTATTCAAAATAAAGTATAATTTTAATCATGAACGAAATGCAAAGGCCAAATTTTCTCGTCAACGAAGATGCTATATCGTTCATCAGGCGCATTGACAGTGGGGGCGTACCTTGTCATAACCCCCCAATCTAATTACAGCTCTCCACAACCTTGCGCCAAAGAAAATGAATGAATATCAGCTTCCACTGAAATTGTTAAAACACAATAAGATGGGGGAGTAAGCTTACTTAAGGCAGTTTAGTCCCTCTCCATAAAATTTTGGAGGTTTGAAGTCCATGTTTCTCTCTCTAAAGAAGTGACCCAGTTCTTTCATAAAAGCAGCTTGATCCTCCTCCGTTCCAGATTCATAGCCCTCCGACGTATCATCCAACAGAAAAGAGCGTTTTGGGCTCATGGGCCTATCCAAACCAAGTGGTGGCGGACCTATTTTATGGACCCCCTTATTCAAACCCCCACTTGCCCCCACTTCAGACTTCGTATCAGAAGATGCAACATAAGGAGGACCAGGTTCACGTCTCACTGACGCACTCTCATTATCAGCATCACTCCCCTCGGGTACTAATACTATAGAATAGTCTTTATTTTCAGCATTAGTAGGAGCCTCGACACTGACTTCGTTGTTATTTGGAGGATCAATACTAGCATCAGTAACCAAAATAGAATCAGGGACGTCGACTTCCATGTCTTCCATACGTTCAGCCTCAAGTGTAGCAACTCCTTTGTTATGGTTAGGTGAAGTCTGGGTAGCGGGCAAGAGAGATAACCCTTTGTCACTGTCTCCCGAAACCCCAGCAGCCAACACATCAGAGTTTTGGTCATTTTCTGTCAAATTTTCAGTGGCAGACATGTCTGGCTCTTTTTCCACGTTTACTGAGGTTTCTATGAGAGGCTCGGATGGCTTATTCTCCAGATTTGACTCGGTCTCAGAAACAGGCACATCTGGCTCTTTTTCATTCTCCGTTGTGGTTCCTTCATCATGATCCACTGGCTCACTTACATGGTCAGCCAAGTTCATATTGTTAGCCTCGCCCTTGTCTAGCCTCTCATTGTTCTCCTCAACATCTTTGGTGTCAGCAGTTACTGGAGACTCGTTATGATCTCCTGAGGATATCATGTCATGTTCTTCTGCAGCTTTGTCCTGCTCCATTACAGTATCAGCATGATGAAGGGGTGATCCTTTTTCCTCCGAGAGTTTGGTATCAGGAGTGACTGTAACCTCGTTGTGATCTTCTGAGGATGCCATGTTATGTTCTTCCGCAGGATTATCCTGCTCCATCACAGAATTGGCATGACGATGCGGCGATTCTTTTCCCTCCGAGATTTTGGTATCAGGAGTGACTGTAACCTCGTTTTGGTCTACTGAGGATGCCATGTTATGTTCTACTTCTACCGCAGGTTTGTCCTGCTCCATCACAGTATCAGCATGATGAAGGGGTGATCCATTGTCCTCCGAGAGTTTGGTATCAGGAGTGACCGTAATCTCGTTAAAGTCTCCTGAGGATGCCATGTCATGCTCTTCTGCAGGTTTGTCCTGCTCCATCACAGTATCAACATGATGAAGGGGTGATCCTTTGTCCTCCAAGAGTTTGGTATCAGGAGTGACTGTAATCTCGTTCAGCTCTCCTGAGGATGCCATGTCCTGTTCTTCTGTAGCTTTGTCCTGATCCATCACAGTATTAGCATGATGATGTGGCGATCCTTTATCCTCTGAGAGTTTGCTATAAGGTCCTGTGCCCGTTTCTTCATGGACTACTGGAGTATCTTTGTCAACCATGACAGAATCTTTGTCATTTTTCAAGACACCCGAACTTACTTCGCTGGACCCAATGTTCCGTTCAACATTGTCTTCCACAGTAGCCTTGCTTAACCCTCCTTCAGGATTTATAGCCACTAAAGAAGGAGGACTTAGATGCGGGCTAGTCTCTAATTGGGTATTCTTCTCATCATCAGTCTTTGGTACATCATCATCACCGTCGTCCTCCTTTTCAAGGATAGAAACATGAGAAATACCTTCTTCAATGATCATGGGAGAAGAAGGATCCTTAGGTTCGCTTACTGGATCTTCCTCTCCGACTGTCTCTCCTGGATTCTTATTCTCGGTTTCCATAGCAGTATCCTGACTTTGTTCTTCAGACTCCATTCCCTTAATGGTTTCCACAATGTTATCCTGAGTTTGCTCTTCAGTCTCAGTTTCCTTATTGGTTTCCACAACGTTATCCTGAGTTTTCCCTTTAGTCTCAACTTCCTTATTGGTTCCCACAACAGTATCCTGAGTTTGCCCTTCAGTCTCAATTTCCTTGTCTGTGCCCTGTTCAACTCTCTCACTCTCCATTTCTGTTATATTCTCCAATGCCGATTCCATTATAGCAGCATACCTATACCAATTCACGCATACAAGGATTTAATGAAATACGAATTGCATAGAAACAAAAGAAATGAACACAGCCGCATTGAAGCTAATAATTTAGATATACCCCCAAATCAGAAAAAGGTAAATCTGGTACACACTAGAGAAGTACAAACAAGTGGGAGCCCAGGAAAACATCTTAAAGGTTTATTGATCATTGGCCTTAGTAGGGGAGGTAAATTCAACAAATCTACAGGAAAAGTCTGGTTCTCACTTAGGTTTTGGTTAACTATTCTAGATTGAAATAGAGATGGAGAAGCGTTTCAGCAGCATAGGTGTTTTATATAAACAAGAAATATAGCAATGTCCAAGCGTCAACAAAGAGGAAAACTCAAAAGCAAAGAGACAAGTGAAGGCATAAGTAACAAAGCAAGAACCCATTTTTCCCTTTATGAAGGCGTTTCAAGAAAACGCAAAAAGGTTGCACCTTTGCCTTCTTGACTTCTCACATCTCTAAACCAACCCATTAGAAACCAATGCTAAAATTTCAGTTTAACAGTAGTAAACATATGCCAATAAAGACTCAAAATTTCGACGAGGGGATACTAACAAACAACAAAATTGAAATGAAAATTTTTCTATTTACGCAGTCAATTTCAGATTTCTAACAAAAGAATACGATTTTACAAAACCTCTATTCGCGAATCTCGGATTCATTACAAATAATTAAAAAAAAATGGGAATTCGGAATACAAATCGGGAACATACCTCGCGGAAGAAAGGGAAGTAGATAGGGAGAGAGACGACGACAAGGTTGATGAATTTTCGCAGTGACTGGAAAACACTCTTTTCGTCCTCCGCCTTCCTCCACCGAATCAAAAATTGGAACAAAGCTTAAGCGAAATCGAGGGTTTCAATTTGAACGGGTTTTTTAGCTTTTGGGCTCAGAGGCTTAACCTAATCTCGGCCCAATTTCTTCTGTGTTAATGGATACAACTTAATAATCGGCCAAAAAAACACTGAACTTTGCGGATATTGCCAAAACAAACCTGGACATATGGGCTAGCCAATAAAATCCTGAACTTTTATTGACTTTTCGGGTTTATTAAGAAACTTACGATTGACTGACCAGATAAACACACCGTTAACCGAGTTAACTGTTAATTAAGCGGACGTTAACTTTGGGTGTTAAAGTATACGACGTCGTTTCATCACTTTGTCTGATTAAAGACAAACGACGTCGTTTATATAGCTGTGTAATTAAAAATATGTGTTTCCAACGGCTCGAACTCGTGTCCTCGGGTTTAATGGTAGGGGTTTTTGCCACTGAGCTAGTGGACTTTGCAATGGATATACGAACACAATTTCTTTTATTCTTCGAATCCGAGTTAAAGACAAATTAATGAAACGACGCGTTTTACATTAACTTTTTTTATTAAAAAGATGGGGTTCCATCGACTCGAACTCTTGCACTCGGGTTTAATGGTAGGGGTTTTTGCCACTGAGCTAGTGGACTTTGCGATGGATATACGAACACAGTTTGTTTTATTCTCTTTGATTCCGAGTTAAATGAATCAAAAAGAAACGACGGCGTTTTCTCGTCCGATTGGTATAAACCCTAAATGGGCGAAATCATAAATCCAGTTCGCGATTCAAGCTCGATTCTCTTCGATTTCGTCCTTAAGAATCTCGATTCTCATCTCTCCTTCTTCGAGTATCGCATGATGAGTTCGGGTTGTGAGGATTCGTCTGTGAATACGATGNACAACGTTTTTTCGCAACCAAAACCAGCAAATCCTATAGCGTAAGTCTAGAGAGTGTTTCGTAGAAATATTAGTTCGTTAGAGGTTTTTCACGAGTGTCGCGTGATTACCTATCATGGTTTTATCCTGGGACTCCTATTCGTACAGATCCGTCGCACTAACGGAGCGAATATTAAGAGTTAAGGAAAGAGATTCGTCTCGACTCCATGGTTTCATTTTCGTTACGGTTTTGAATCGTCTATATATTTTTCTTAACGTCGTTTATATTATATCTTTTCTTTTGATCCGGTTTTTCGGCTTCTACAAAGAGTTCCATCAAAACTCACCATCCTTAGTCAGAGAAGCTTCACCTTTTTGCCAGAGCCATGCTATTATAGATTAGTAAAGACCGATTCTCTTAGGAAAGAGGTGGAGTTGATACGACGATTCCAAAGTATCCGATCTAGAAACTCCGGGATTAAGATGAAGAACCACATAAGGTTGGTTACAACTTTATTTAATCAATTCGAAACAGAGAAAAGAGAAGAACCATGAAGTTCAGCTCTGAATCGAATTGAAACTTCACAACAAAAGTCGCCTAACGCGAAGAGAAAATCGGCTAACCCGAAAGTGAGATCCGCTAAACGGAAGATGAAACCGAGATCGAACTTATACACAGAATCGGAATTCATCAAAACAAAAAACAAAAAACAAAAGAGGTGACCGTCGGTGGTGAAACCACCGGCCCCCTAACGCCAATTTGAATTTTTGGAAACCTTTAGAGAGAAGTCTCAGAAAATAATTAAATCTCAATAGCCAGGGTCACTTATTTCAGTTTTTAATTCGTCATATGCTATTTATATTAGACGTATATCATTAATGGTACTTTAATTTCTTTTGTTTTTTTTACAACTCCTTTGTTTTTTAATAAAACTTATTTTGGTATCTTTTTATTTATGGACTATTTTGGTCAAAAAAATTTCTTTAGGGTTTTCAATAAGATTTACCTTAAAAGTAGGTGATTTCTCGTGCTCATGCACAAATACAAAGATTTCATAAAATCATTATAATTGATTAACTTTTATTTTTATTTATTGATAAGTTTAAATTATTTTGTAGTTTGTATACAAGAAAGACAAATATAACACTGTTTTAAATTACATTGTTATTACGTTATTTTAATTAAATATATGATTTTGAGTATAATAATTTGGATCGGTTAAGTTATTTTTGGTATGTTGAATTGTATATATTTTCAATTGATTTTAATTATACTAAATCAGATTATATATAATTTAATTTAGTTTCTAAGATTTGTAAATATGTATTTTTTTAAATTGATATATTTTGTTTTGGCTTAAATTTATGAGAAAAAGTTTAAGTGTTGATCAGAAGTTGTATAAGTGAATCAAATTTGAAATCTTTTAAAAACTCGTTGATCATTAGAGTTTTAGAACGTAATAGTAACCTAATTAATTTTATCAAATGCCACATTCATAGGAAAACAATATTCTAATGGAAATGAATTTGAGATAATTACTTTTTTATTTTTATAGATATTGAAACATTCACATAGTATTAGGCTTGAGAATCTTTAATTATGAAAAGAAAAATTGTATGAAATTGCGATAGAATTTGATTTAAATAAAATTGAATAATTATCCGAAAAGTGAATATTATTTTAGAAAATTAATAATTAAGAAAATATAATTTCCTTTAGTGTATTAAAAGTAAATACTCATTTGGTAACTAAATTGACCTTTTTATGAAAAAGAGTTATTATATTTAAAATAAAAAATATTTAACTAATATTATTGACAATCGTAGAAAAACGTTATTAAACAAAAAGTATCAAGAAATTTTAATGAAAGTGAGATTTATATAAAATGAAATTACTTTTTTTAAATCACATGTTTTAAATATCAAAATTCACTATATTTTTGTTGTAAGATATTATTTCTGATACTAAATTTCTTTATGATATTGATATGATTTTATAAAAGAAAATATTACAAAAACGAAAAAAAATAAATAGATATATTAGTAATCGAAATTAGTAAATTTTTTATGAAATTGAGATTTATATAAAAGGAAATTTCTTATTGTCAAATTACTTGTTTTAAATATAACAAATTGCTATGTATATTTACTTTTAAGATATTTATTTTTTGATACTAAATTTATTTATGATATTGACATGATTATATATATGTACATACATATATATTAAAAACGAAAATAAACATAGTTTATAAATATTTTTTAAAAATATAGATATTTTCCTTTTTTACATAAAAATATTAATTAAAACAAAAATATAAATTTTGATAATGACAATTACAAAATAATATAAATTCATTAAGGTTAGGAATATAATAAACCATCGTGAAAATTAACGTGAGCACAACACATAAGAAACTGACTTCTCAAATAATTTTATAGAAATTTTCTTTTTGAAACTAAATTTATTTATGATATTGACATGATTATATATATGTACATACATATATATTAAAAACTAAAATAAAAATAGTTTATAAATATTTTTTAAAAATATAGATATTTTCCTTTTGTACATAAGAAAAAAATATTAATAAAAATAATAAAATTTTTGATAATGACAATTACAAATTATTATAAATTCATTAAGTTTAAGATAATGATGCTCTTATAAACTCCGCCTAAGAAACTCTGGATAATGATGCTCTTATAAACCAACACTTATTATTAGTATAAATGTGTTCACACTGGCGAGAAGTGAATTTTAATTTATATTTAATTTATTTTTACCATTTTAATAGTATTATTATGAAATGATATATTCTCTTCTCCGTGTATTTTTTTTGTTTACAGATGCATACGGCCTCCCCAGGTCACCAAGTAGCGATCACAAAAGAATCTTTGTAAGACCACCTCCATTGGTAGGTACTTAATGGAAGTCTTAAAGAAAAGCCAAAAAAAAAAACAATGAAAAATGGTCAAAATGCAAAGTACAGGTGCTTAATGTGGGTGTTTTAGTGTTGGTAAGGAGCTGTATTTGTCAGCCGGTGAGTGGACCTCAAATTTATGTTTCTCTCTCTATTTCGTCGGGGTGGGTTCACCGAAATCAAACCTTCTCTCTTCCTCCTCCAAACTCGAGCACGACATCTCTCTGGCGATTCTTGTAAGACCCGATCCTGGATGCCTTAATCCAACCGAGCCGCGGTATTACTACAGACTATAAGCCAGTTTGTGTTGCTTAAGACCGGATTCTAGATCATATTTTTCTAAGTGTTTAACATTGATTCGAGGTTCATACAATTAAACAACTAAAACACAGCGGATTAAAGGCAAACGATTTCATATATATATAACTAAGTCAGATGTGATTCATACATAGTATTCATTCGTTCATCATTCAATGCACACTAGGCTAGAACATAATACTTAAGGTTGCACAATAGGCTACATATATCCAATGCTACAAACGACTTGTCTACCACACACACATCCCATCCACGGCTGAGATCCTCACGGTTCCTTGGCTTTCCCACGATTACCTGTGGTATCTGGATCCATCACAAAACACACACAAACACTTGATTAGATTTATCATCAACAATAGCAATCAATTGCATGGATGGACCCGATCCTAAACTATCAAACCACATCAGGCCAGAAAATGACCATCTTAAATATACATGGAAAAACTAATTAAAATTCATGTAAACTCATGATAATTCAAGACTTAGAGAATGGCCAAGTCGAATTCCACAGAACCGGTCTCGATCCCACTGATCTCGACACTGATTCACCAAACCGGCCTTAACTGATCACCTCTAAATCAATTCGATTAATTCCATTTAAACCCATGATAATTCNTCAGCTGACCTAGCTAGTCCTTCAGCTCCAGTGAGCTGAACAACTTCAGGTGAGCTGGTCACACTCTTTACCCAGCTGGATGAGCTTGACCCAGACCACGCCTAGCTGTCCGTCTACTCGTCCAGCTCTCCTTTACTTCCTTCCTTCTTCTGATGATCAAGTATCCATGTCCTGAATCACTTAACCATCAGTTTGGACCATGATACACCTGGTTTCAGGTCAGATGACCTGACTTGGTGCGTCTCCATGTACCATGGTCCGTCCTGCAATCCTATCTAGGATCAGGGACATGACAATTCTGATCTCCATCTTCATCATCCAATCTCTATCACTCCAATTCTCTGGCGAATTCAATTTCCATCTTCATCATCGAATCTCGATCATTCCACTTCTCTGGCGATTTCAATCTTCATCTTCCTCATCCATTCTCGATCACTCCTTCGACACTGTAAGTGAAGAAAGCTTTCACCTTTTATCTGATCGATTTTGTTTAGGGTCTTCCTTTAGAAGCTGAGATTGTTGTGTAACGAATGGCTCTATCAAAGGAATGGTCTTTTATCAGTGTTTAGACTTGTATTGTTGTTGCATGCATCATCGAGCTCTTGGGTCTTGCTTAGAATGGATTTGTGTACGGTTTGTTCTTTATCAGTGTGTATTAATTTGATTAGCCATCTTCTTTCCCAAGTTCAACTCGTATTGTTAAAGTTCAACTCGTATTGTTAAAGTTCAGATGCCATTTTGATGAATGTATTAGTTTGATTGGTTGTAAACTTACTTATAAATCTTTTGATTTGCACTTCTCTGCTTGGAGGAGGTGAAGCAAGGAGAATTCGAGATAGCTCGCTTCAACCTCGCCTAAATCCCCCTCAGAAGCCTCACGCCTCACCACGCGTGTGCAACTAAAGGTAAATCTTATCCAAGTCTATATTATTTTTTCTGGTTTGATTCTCCTTTTTTGAAGGCTTTGTTAAGTGTAGTTTGTTTGAGTGTTAAGTTGGGTGTCTTTAAGCATTTGCTTTTGTGTCTTTATCTTGTCAAAAAGTGTATCGAGTATGTGTTTCTCTGAATTTGCATTAAGGAACTCGAAATTGTCTTGTTGTTTTCTCTGAATTTGTATCGAGTGTAGTTTGTTTGAGTTTGAATGAAATGTCTGAGTTGTTGAAGTAGCTTCATTGATGGTTGATGTGATTAACATTAGGTGGTTGTGGATATTGATTATAGGAATTGATTAGCCTTTGGTGGTTGTGGAAGTAAAGGGACTTGAGTATCTTTTAGAGTTTAGGTAAAGACATTGATTGCAACTTTCTCTGAAAGTTGCCTTTAAAATCTGCCTAATAACTTGTTTAAACAAGTCAATTCCTTCTCCTTCTGCTCTTTGCTTCCCCTACTCTGATCCCTGCAAAACCATAAATTTTTTTATGGATCCATATTCTCAGTCTTCTAGCTTTATGGACCTCTTAACCAATCAACAACCAAACACTCAACCTAGTTTAGATAACTCTGCCTCTGTCTTCGGTCCTTGGTGTGAAGATGGGGACTTTGAAGCACACACCGTTGAGGACCGTAAAGAGAGAAGGAAGTGGACACCAACAGAAGATCGTGTGCTCATCAGTGCTTGGTTGAACACATCCAAAGGTCCTCTTGTTGGGAATGAGCAAAAGGCAATTGCCTTTTGGAAACGCATCGCATGTTATTATGGAGCAAGTCCGAAGCTTGCTGGATTGCAAAAGAGAGAACCAACTCACTGCAAATCAAGGTGGGGGAAGATCAATGAGGCTGTGTGCAAGTTTGTAGGGTGCTATGATACTGCAGCGAAATAGAAGTCAAGCGGTCAGAATGAAGACGATGTTAGAAGATGGCACACGAGATTTACTTCAATGATTACAAAGTGAAGTTCACGCTTGAGCATGCATGGCTGGAGCTTAGACATGATCAGAAATGGTGTGGCGCATCTGCAACTAAAGATAAGGTTTCATCAAAAAGAAGGAAGTTAGATGAGGAGTCGGCACAGTCATCAACTAGAGAGGATGATCAACGGCCTATTGGTGTTAAAGCAGCAAAGGCGAAAGAGAAACGGTCAGTGGGAAAGGCAACGACATTGGAAGAGGAAGGAAAAGAGATTCATAGCATGTGGGAGCTTAGGCAGAAGGACTTTGCTTTGAAGGGTACTCTTAACAAGCAAAAATTGCTTGACAGCCTAACTGCCAAGACTGAACCATTAAGTGAACTCGAAATTGCCTTAAAAGATAAGCTTATTAAGGATATGTTGACAAGTTAGTTTGAGTGTTAAGTTGTGTGTCTTTAAGCATTTGCTTTTGTGTCTTTATCATGTATCGAGTCTTGTTGTTTTCTCTGAATTTGCCTTGTTGGTGTATCGAGTCTGTGTAATGTGTGAGACGATGAAGCTATTGGTTCTGTTATTATTGATCGATCTTGTCTCTTTATTATGTATATGTATTAATCTTGTTTCTCTCAGTCTTGCTGGTAGGAATCTGTATTAATCTTGTTTCTCTTTATTATGTATGAAGCAGGTTGTCACAAGACATGTAACAGAAGAAGAAGCCAAGACATGTGACACTCGTGACTAGCTTTCTTGGTGTTACAGAAGAAGAAGCCAAGACATGTGACACTCGTTCTGTTTTGTCCTCTTGACACTCGTGTTTTGTCCTATTGACACTCGTGACACTCATTCTGTTTTCTTTATAAACATTGCCGGGTGTAAACATTTCTCAAGTTATTTTTTTTGTTCATAAGACCATATCTCTTTAAGCATTGCCGAGTGTAAACATTGCCGAGTGTAATAAGACCATATCTCTTTAAGCTTCTTTCATTTCCAGCAATGTATCTTACCATTTCTCTTAAACGCCAATACCATTTCTTTAAAACTCCAATACCGTCCAAACTCAAGCTCAATTACCATTTTTCTTAAAGCAAATCCAATTTTTCTAATCATTTTACTTCTATTTATCTTATCATTTTACTTCTATATGGCTTCTTCTTCTAATAATATTGAAGAAATGTTGGATGAAAAAATTGATCAAATTTTCAATCAACATTTCGAAAATCTCCTCATTCGCAATGAAAATCGCCAAGAAGCATCAAGGTCAAAAAAGAAACGAGCATACATTGAAAGACAACGGGAAGAAGGACACAAGCAGTTATGGAACGATTATTTTAGTGAAGATGCAACATATCCTTCTCACATGTTTCGACTCCAGTTTCGAATGAACAAGCCCTTGTTCATGCGTATTGTTGATCGACTCTCCGCTGAAATCCCATACTTTCAACAAAGAAGAGATGCTACTGGAAGGTTCGGTCACTCTCCGTTACAAATGGCAACGACAGCAATTCGTATGATGGCATATGGTTGCCCAGCTGATGCTCTCGACGAATACCTCCGACTTGGTGAGTCCACCGCGCTTTTATGCTTGGAAAATTTTGTTCAAGGAATCATTAATTTATTTAGAGATGAATATCTAAGAAGACCCACACCAGAAGATCTTCAATGACTACTCGATATTGGAGAGATACGCGGATTTCCCGGGATGATATGAAGCATTGATTGTATGCATTGTATGCATATGATAGTTGAAGACGAACGCGATGGGTAACTCAGTTTGATGTATCAACTTTCGCAGAACCAGAATCAAACCGAAGTTCACAAGTGGATTTCGACTTCTTATCGAATATGCCTTCAAATTTTGGGAATATGATGAGCATTCGGTCCCGAATCCGTGATAACAAAATACATCACCAATTGAAAGCTAATTTGATTGAGAATATCTGGGAAAATTTTGGAATAAATCAAGATTAGTATTTGTATTTTCAATATGTTGTAATGTCTTCTTTTAATAAAAATTTATGTTTTTTCATGTTATGAAATTCAAAAATTTTACTTAAAAAAATATATTAAGAACCCCTATGAGGTTCTACCAATGGACAAGGAAAAATTAAATTAGCTAAACAAAGGTCCTTAATGTTGTAATTAGAGAGTTTAGAGACTAAACATTTCTGTGTTATTATTAATGATCAATGGGGGTTCCTTTATATAAGTATTACAAGATAAAGATAAATGGAAATAGTACATATCATAATCCATCTAGATTTAGGAAAACTACTAAAACATAAACTTATAAGGAAAAGGAAATAGGGTTTCCTTTTCTCCTAGTCTTGTGGCCGCCTCTCTCTCTCCTGAAGTCAACTCTCTCTCTCTCTCTCCTCTCTCTAGGGTTTCGGCCATCTCTCTAGGGTTTCGGCCATCTCTCTATCTTCTATGTATTGGACCGGTCTTGGTTATTGACATTCACCATTGAATTTATAATACTCCCCCTTGGATGCCATAACCATACAGGATTTGTAGTACGCTTCATGTTGCCTCATTAAAACCTTATCAAGAAAACCCAGTGGGACAAAACCATGATGAAGGAAAAAGAGTACAACACGCACTACTCCCCCTGATGTGAACCTCAGTGTAGGTTCTACATTCTACGCATCTGATGCGTGGTCTTTTTGTATATGTAGGAAGGGAGTAATCGGCCAGTTTCATTACTAAGCCGTAACTAGACCACTTCGACCTCTCAGGTCGTCTCTCATGTCTTTTGACATTAAGTGTCTCGGTAAAGCATGTGTGCTAAACAATATGAACCATATTGTCCT
>QGKV02000759.1:5466757-5490079 GCA_003260655.2 Brassica cretica | reverse complement strand
TAGCTTTAAAACTCTCTTATGGATTCATACGGCCATACATCAGGCTTTATAAATCTTCTAAACAGTCAAAGCCCTCACCCGTCAACCAGTGTAGATGAACTTGGAGCCTCCGATGTCTCTGTCTTCGGTAGCGAATGGGCCCAAGATGCACACTTTGTTATTGATCGTAAAGAAAGGCGTAAGTGGACACCAACAGAAGATCTTGTTATCACCAGTGCTTGGCTGAACACTTCCAAAGATCCTGTAATTGGTAATGAGCAAAAGGCCATAGCGTTCTGGAAGAGAATTGCTTTTTATTTTGCATCAAGTCCCAAGCTTGTCGGTTTGTCAAAGAGAGAGCCTGATAATTGTAAACAAAGGTGGGGAAAAATTAATGAGGGTGTGTGCAAGTTCGTAGGCTGCTATGAAGCTGCGGTTAAACAAAAATCCAGTGGCCAGAGTGAGGATGATGTTATGAAGCTGGCACATGCGATTTTCTTTAATGACCACAAGGTAAAATTTTCACTTGAGCATGCATAGTTAAAGCTTCGCCATGATCAGAAATGGTGTGGAGTTTCTAAAGAAAATTTGAAGTCTAAAAGAAGAAAGATTGATGATCAAACTGCACAGTCATCAACCAGTGTGCCTGTTGGGGAAGAAGAAGTTGGTCGGCCAGCTAGTGTTAAAGGGGCAAAGGCGAAGAACAAACGCTCTGTGAGCAAGGAGGAAGGATTAGTGGATTTTCAGAAGATGTGGGAGATAAGAGAGAGAGACTATGTTATGAAAGACAAGTTTAACAAGCAAAAAATGCTTGATAGCCTCATCAAGAAGATATAGCCACTTACTGAGACTGAAATTGCTTTGAAGAACAAGCTAATTAACGACATGTTAGCAAGTTAGGTTGTGTTTCAGTTTAATGACTAAGTTTGTTTCAGTTTAATTGCTGAGTCTGTTTCTGTTTCATTTTAATGTTTGAGTTTGCTTATGTTTCATTGTAATATCTAAGTTTTTTTTCTGTTTCAGTTTAATGTCTTAGTTTGTTTCTGTTTCAGTTAAATGTATGAGACAGTTTCCGTTTATTTTAATGTCTGACTTTATGAGTTGTAATACAAGTTCAAGTTAATCAAGTTGAAGTTTAATGTCGTTTATGAGTTTGATTGAAGTTGAGTTTATTTGTTTCTGTTTCAATATGATTTTGTGTGTTATGATTCACGTTTCTCAACTGTTTTTTGCAGGTTGCTTGTGAGTGTTGGCAGACCACATGTGACAGAAGTAGACAACAAGAAAGTGAAGTTTTACAGCTTGTGAGTGGTGGCAGACAACATGTGACAGAAGAGGACAACAAGAAAGTGAAGAGGACATCAAGAAAAATAAGCTTTACAGCTTGTGAGAACAAGAAGAACACAGACAAGTTCTGTTTCTTTTTCTTTATAAGCCAACAAGTGTACTGTGTTTTGCTCTTACCATTTCAACAAACCATTTCTTTCTTTTTCTTTATAACCGAACGAGTGTATTGTGTTTTGCTCTTACCCTATCAACAAACCTTTTTTTGTTTCCCTCTGTCTTTGTTTCCCTCTTTCTCTTTCAGAAATATTGGGTTTCTTGCAACAAAACAACACTTTCAAGAACGAGTGTATTGTGTTTCTCTTACCACTTGCAACAAACCATTTCACAAAAACAAATTCCCAAATTTCCTTTTTCTAAATGGCTTCTTCTTCTTCTAATGAGTTTGAGGAAATGATGGATGAAAGATTCGACCAAATTTTATATCAACAATTCGAATATCTTCTCAATCATAATGAAGATCACCAACAAGCATCACAGCCAAAAAAGAGACGAGCCTACATTGAAAGACAACGAGAACAAGGACACATGCAGTTATGGAACGATTATTTCAGTGAAGATGCAACATATCCTTCTCACATGTTTCGACGCCGTTTTCGAATGAACAAGCCCTTGTTCATGCGTATTGTTGTTCAAGCCCGAGTACCATTTGGCTTACTATCTCACACATGGTATTTATCCAAAATGGGCTACTTTTGTCCAATATATTCCACTTCCGCAAGGTCCGAAAGCATCCTTATTCGCTACACATCAAGAAGATGTACGTAAAGATGTCGAGCGTGCTTTTGGGATCTTGCAAGCTCGATTTGCCATTGTAAAAAATCCAGCTCTTTTGTGGGATAAAATAAAAATTGGCAAGATAATGAGAGCATGTATCATTCTACATAATATGATCGTAGAAGACGAACGAGATGAGTTCACTCAGTTTGATGTAACAGTTTTCGCACAGCCGAAATCAAACCGAAGTTCACAAGTGGATTTCACGTATTCTACAGATATGCCTTCAAATCTCGGCAATATGATGAGCGTTCAGAATCGAGTTCGTGATAAAACAATACATCAACAATTGAAAGCTGATTTGGTTGATCATATTTGGCAAAAAATTGGAAGAAATCAAGATTTCTACTAATTGGATTTTCTCGTTTTTGATTTGTATTTGTACTTTTCATATGTTTTATGTAATTTTTATTAATAAATGTATGTACTCTTTTATTTTAAATCATTCTAATAAAACAAAAATAAAAATAAAAATAAAAACCCCTATGGAGTTCTACCATTGGAGGAAGAAAAAAATTAATTCCACTCACCAAAGTTCTAAACATATCAAATCACCTTTTTCCAATTAATTTAATCATTAGAGCCCTTTAGGGGTTCTAATGGATAGAGTTGCTCTAACTATCTTTTATGTTTCCAAAATTCTATATTTGTTATAAAACAAAAATTTTAGGTCTGAATGTTTCTATGTTATTATTAATGATCAAGTGAGTTTTTTTATATAAGGATTACAAGATGAAGATAAATGGAAAGTATCCAAAACCTAAACTTACTAAAATTAAAAAAAACTACTAATACATAATAATGAAAAGATTACATCTACTAGGAAAATGAAAGAATTTATTTTTCTCCAAGCTTTGTGGCCGCATATCTCTCTCCTGAAGTAAGCTCTCTCTCTCCTCTCTCTCTAGGGCTTCAGCCATCTCTCCATCTTCTAGGTATTGGGCCGGTTTTATGCCAGACCTGGTTAATGGCAATTCACTCCATGATTTATAACAATCCCTCTTGGATGTCATAACCATACATGATTTGTAGTACGTTTCATGTTGCTTCATTAAAACTTTATCAGGAAAACCCAGTGGGACAAAACCATGATGAAGAAAAAAAAGTACAACACACACAACTCCCCCTGATGTGTACCTCAGTGTAGGTTTCTACATTCTACGCATCCGGTGCATGATCTTTCCTGTATGTGTAAGAAGGGAGTAATCGGCAAAATTCATTACTAAGCCGTATCTAGACCACTTCGACCTATTAGGTCGTTTCTCATGTCTCTTGACATCGAGTATCCCGGTAAAGCATGTGTGCTAAACAATATGAACTATATTGTCCTCGGAGATCACTATTTGGTCTTTGCAAATCGTGTTTGCATGTGTCCATGGTCTAGACGTGTTTGTCTACCGTCAAACTCTTTACTTTGACCATTATAATTACCATCAACCATGTATCAATCTGGTCGATCTATGTTCGGGTCATAGACCTCGTCCATACGTGTTCACTACTTGTCTCATGAGTGTTCAAGATAAATGATCATTACTGTGAGTTTATAATCTCTTATTATGGCTCTGCGGCCAAACACTCTCATGGATGTGGACATCGATTTCTTTGCCTTAGGTAATGTCGTATTCATTATTCTTTGCATTCCTATCTTAATGATGATGATGGCGTCTCATGACCTCATTTATTGTGGATCATATCACACGCTAAGTATACATTATTAGGTCATGGATTTCGGCTTTCACGAGCTTATATATGGACTACAATACTTTATATCCGAAAAGTAAGGATAGATTAAACATCTCCTTTTATCCTTACGATAAAACTTTGTGGAGTTTATACAGCAGCAGACCGTTTTGCTATGCCGGATCCTTAAGGGATCTAATTGTCGGATTGCAACCTGATGGTTGATCTTTTCTACTAGCCCGTGATCAAAGGATAAGAGCCGGACGCCTTTTAGCAGAAGGGGTCGGATGCCTTTATCTGAAAGTCGGATGCCTTTTAGCTTAAGGGTTGGACGTCTTTAGTTGAAGGACCGGATGCCTACAGATACGTTTTGTATCAGTCTACTAACCTCTTTTAGGTTTAGTACAAACACAAGGGATTTCAAATGTATATGGACTGTTATTGGATTGTCTTTTATACAACTCCAAGATCATGCGTGATCACTTTCTTTTACATACTATATGCAGCTTCTTTTCAGTCCATGAATCAGCTTAGGAACAAANCTTTATTACCTAGTAGCTTGGCGTCCCAAGACTACATGGTTTGGTACCTTAGATGTGTAGCTGCGCAGCCTTTTCTCAATGTCTGGTATGGTTTCTCTTATAATCTCGGATCTGTATTCTATGCACCATTTTTCTATCCGAGATTCCTTTATCTTATGGAACACTTGGTCTATCTTGTATAGACTCTATAGCAACTTGATTATGTCTCTTCTAGGACATTCATTTGGTGCTAAGCTGGTTATGACTCTAGTCATTCTGTTCGGGTCAGTGTCTGGCTTTTCGATTATCTAACTTTGTATAATCTTTCTTTGGACGTCTTAAATCATAATGTATAGTCCGAGGATCTCTGCCAAGACAATGATGGTTAAAAACATTCTTATCATTCTTTTACTTTTTAATCTTTCTTTTATCCAGCTTATAATCTTTCTCCTTTAATATCGAATATCCGGATTCATTTGTTTCATGCAATCCGTACCTGGCCACTATTTTTATCACCCATGTTTTGGCTCACGGTCTTTTTGATTTCGTGGAGAAAGTCCTATTTTTATATATTCCCAATCCTCTTCTGAGGTTCCATCTTAGACGGTACACATATATGTATGTGGTGGTTTATTCAAAGCTCTTAAGATGGTGTATGTCTGGTTTATGACCCGTATTCAATCTGAGATGGGAATATATCTATGCTCACTTATATGGCCTAATGCATATTATCATTCTATACATGTAAATTCATAATGTCCCTAAGCTTAATAGACTTTAAAATCTTAGTCTTATAGATGGTGGCTTACATGGCCGAATCTTTATAGGTGATGGCCTCTTCGGCCGGTTATGGCCTTTGCGGCCGAAAGCCGGTTATGGCCTTTGTTGTTTGGCCGTTATAGTAGTACACGAACTTGTAGTATTGATCATAGGTTTATCCTCTCTCCCCCTCATGAACATACTATAATTTCGTGATGCTCGGGACAATTAAGCCTAATGAGTTTCCCTTTGTGTACATGTTTCACAACGTGAGATCTTTTATGGGATAATTCTTTGTGCCTTTTCAATATTAATCTTTGCATCAAGTTTTAGACTAGGATGGCTAATCCTATCATGCCATATAGTGTATGATTTTCGTGGGATATATCAGTATAGTCACCACTTCTCTTGCCTCTTATCATACTGATCTTATAGCATAGTTTTAAATCAGTAGAGATCATAGGTATAGTCTCGACCACTTTCTTATAAGGTCTTAGGCGTTTTTTTTTTNCCTTTGTGTACATGTTTCACAACGTGAGATCTTTTATGGGATAATTCTTTGTGCCTTTTCAATATTAATCTTTGCATCAAGTTTTAGACTAGGATGGCTAATCCTATCATGCCATATAGTGTATGATTTTCGTGGGATATATCAGTATAGTCACCACTTCTCTTGCCTCTTATCATACTGATCTTATAGCATAGTTTTAAATCAGTAGAGATCATAGGTATAGTCTCGACCACTTATAAGGTCTTAAGCGTTTTTTTTTTCTTTCTTTCTTTAAATCCGAAGGAACTTGTTTCCTTCTTTGCCCATTGTTTATATTTGGAAACCATTTATAACTCAATGGGTCACATATCATTGGGTGTGTATAATGCCTTATAGGCAATGCCTTAGCCATAGTTTCTTTACTAGGCTTACGTACCCTTTTCATGATTTCTTTACTTGATATTATGCCCTTTAGGCAACTCTTTATCAATAGAATCATTCACATGTTCAAGTAAGATCAGACAAGATATAATCAAAACAAACTCTTTTATATATATATAAAAATCGTGAACCATCAAGTAGGTTTAAAAGCAAATCACAAAATCATAGACTTAAAATAAAATCATGTCGAGATCCTTTTAGTAAATAGATAAGCCAGCCAGTCCATCTATTGCATTGGACACGACTGCCTTGGATTCATCTTGATCCATTGCCTCAAGATATTTCATCTCACTGTTTTTCTTTAGCAACTTATTACTCTGCTCAGTTAGTAATAGGTATGAGAGCAGATCATTATAGGTGGTGAAAACTTTTTCTCTATAGATATGTTGTAACAATAGATCTCTTGGATCGGCTGTGAGGAAGGTCTTTTCCAGTAAGTCCTCCTCTGTTACCACTTCACCACATAGTTTCAATTTGTAAATGACTTTGGACAAAGCAAAGTGATATTCATCCACAGACTCAAAGTCTTGGTAACTGAGACTCATCCATTCATGTCTGACCTTTGGTAATAACACCATTGTGTATCTGGACTTTAATTCGGTCCAAAGGTCACGAGGATTCTCAATATGTAGATACTGATTTCTCAGTTCCTCAGTGAGATGATGGTACATTATTGTAATGGCTCTTAACTTTTCACTTCTAGTTGCATAATCACCATGAATGATACTCATTCCGAGTCCTCTTGGTTTCAGGGTAACTGAAGTGTTCATTGCCCATTCTAGATAATTATCTCCAGAGAGATTTAGAATGACATAATCCATGGGTTCAAATCTCGGCATCTGAAATCATATTATCAATCAATTCATTGATTTAGAATTCTTGCAACCAATTAAAATAATCAGTGCACATGATTTCATAAGTCTCTCTATAATACTTGGACCACACGGTCATGTATTGTGATGCTTAGATCTCACGGCCATTATGTGATACAACGATCTTAAGGATCGGATCATGATGCAATCCGGTTTATATAACCATCCGGATACTAGGCCACACGGCCACTTAAATATGCACTAAGCCACACGGCTTTTAATCAATCAAGGGCACAAGGCCGCAAGTGTGAGCAATGCATTAGGCCACACGGCCGTTCGGTATGTTTCGTAACAAAAACACAATGTCACATAATCCATATCAATTAAGTTTACCAATTTCAAGGTTGGTAATATTTCAGCTAGATTTTTAGAATCAAGTAATCTAGCAACCTAACTCACATTCAATAAGTAAATATTCCTAATCTTTAAATAAATCTTTCAAGATTAAGGTTTAAGGTTTTCAAGGCCTTTAGAAATATCAATCAAGATTAAGGGTTTCAAAGCCTTAAGGATTTCAAATTTTGAGATTAGATCTATCAATCAATCTATCAATCTATCAATCCTAACATTTCAGATCATCAATCAATATTCATTCAATTTCAAAATCAATTTTCAATTTAGGGTTTTGATTTTATTAATCAAACAATTTTTTTGATTTCAAGATGATCAATTTTAATCTTAATCAATCAATAAGTTTTTAATAGTTTTCGAATTAGGGTTTTAGGAATTTCGAAAACTTTGATCTTTGATCAAAGGGATTTTATTTGAGATTCAAAAACCTTTAAGGTTCTGATTTTAATTGATCGATGGATCAATCTCGTTTTTAGGGTTTAGATCGAACTTATAGAGCTTCGATTTACTCATAGGGGATTGATCTATTAACCTATGGCTTTTAGTTTTAGAGATTATATTTTAGGGTTTCAATCTTTACAAAACAACCAGATTCGATTCTTGTTTTCAGATTTCGAATTACCTTCATTTTGTAGGGTTGAACCGGTCCACCAAAGTCGGATGAACCTCTATCTTGCACGCGGACAGACGCTGGCTCCTATCAGGTCGCGAGTTGGAGAACGAANTTGCCAAGACAATGATGGTTTAAAACCATTCTTATCATTCTTTATCCAGCTTATAATCTTTCTCCTTTAATGTTTGGATAGACGGATGCAATCCGTGTACTTGGCCACAATCTGATCACCCATGTTTGGCTCAAGTTTTCTTTATAAATCGTGGGAGAAAGTAATACTCCTATCCAACATATATTCTCAATCCTCTTCTGAGGTTCCATCTTAGACGGCACATATATGTATGTGGTGGTTTATTCAAAATCTCTTAAGATGGTGTATGTCTGGTTTTATGACCCGTATTCAACCTGAGATGGGAATATCTATGCTCACTTATATGGCCTGATGCATATTATCATTCTATACATGTAAATTCATAATGTCCCCAAGCTTATAGATTGTAGAATCTTAGTCTTATAGATAATGGCTTATATGGCCGAACCTTTATAGGTAATGGCCTCTCCGGCCGGTTATGGTCCTTGCGGCCGACCTGTTCATAACATGGTCTTTAGACCATAATGGTACACGAACTTGTATTATTGATCATGGATTTATCCTCTCTCCCCCTCATGAACATACTATAATTTCGTGATGCTTGGGACAATAAAGCCTGATGAGTTTCCCTTGTGTACATGTTACACAATGTGAGATCTTTTATGGGATAACTCTTTGTGCCTTTTCAATTTCAATCTTTGCATCAAGTTTTAGACTAGGATGGCTAATCCTATCATGCCATATAGTGTATAATTTCGTGGGATATATCAGTATAGTCACCACTTCTCTTGCCTCTTATCATACTGATCTGTAGCATAGTTTTAAATCAGTAGAGATCATAGGTATAGTCTTGACCATTTTCTTATAAGGTCTTAGGCGTTTTTGTTTCTTTCTTTGAATCCGAAGGAACTTGTTTCCTTCTTGCCCATTGTTTCTATTTGGAAACCATTTATAACTCAATGGGTCACATATCATTGGGTGTGTATAATGCCCTTTAGGCAATGCCTTAGCCATAGTTTCTTTACTAGGCTTACTATACCTCTTTCATGATTTCTTACTTGGTATCATGCCCTTTAGGCAACTCTTTTATCAATGGAAACATTCATATGTTCAAGTAAGATCAGGCAAGATTCAATATACTCAAAACCAATTCCATTATATATAAAAAAATCGTGAATGACAATTAGGTTAAAGCAAATCACAAATCAAGGACTTAAAATGTCGAGATCCTCTTAGTTAATAAACATGCCGGCCACTCCTTGAGTTATATTGGACACGGCTCCCTTGGATTCATCCTGATCCATTGCCTCAAGATATTTCATCTCACTGCTTTTCTTTAGCATCTTATTACTCTGCTCAGTTAGTAATAGGTATGAGAGCAGATCATTATAGGTGGTGAAACCTTTTTCTCAGATATGTTGTAACAATAGATCTCTTGGATCGGCTGTGAGGAAGGTCTTTTCCAGTAAATCCTCCTCTGTTACCACTTCACCACATAGTCTCAGTTTGTAAACGACTTTGGACAAAGCAAAGTGATATTCATCCACAGACTCAAAGTCTTGGTATCTGAGACTCATTCATTCATGTCTGACTTTTGGTAATAACACTATAGTGTATCTGGACTTTAATTATGTTCAAAGGTCATGAGGATTCTCAATATGTAGATACTGATTTCTCAGTTCCTCAGTGAGATGATGGAGCATTATTGTAAAGGCTCTTAACTTTTCACTTCTAGTTGCATAATCACCCTGAATGATACTCCTTCCGAGTCCTCTTAATTTCAGAGTAACTGAAGTGTTCATTGCCCATTCTAGATAATTATCTCCAGAGAGATTTAGAATGACATAATCCATGGGTTCAAATCTCGGCATCTGAAATCATATTATCAATTTTTTTTTGATTTAGAATTCTTGCAACCAATTCAAATAATCAGTGCATATGATTTCATAAGTTTATTTATAATACTTGGATCACACGGTCATGTATTGTGATGCCTAGACCTCACGACCATATTAGTGATACAACGATCTTATGGATCAGATCATAATGCAGTCCGGGTCATATCACCATCCGGATACTAGGCTACACGGCCACATAGATATGCATTAAGCCAAACGGCTTTAATCTCAATCAAGGGCACAAGGCCGCGGGTATAATCAATGCTTTAGGCCACACAGTCGTTCGGTATGTTTCGTAACACAATGTCACACAATCCATATCAATTAAGTTTACCAATTTCAAGGTTGGTAATGTTTCAGCTAAATTTTTAGAATCAAGTAATCTAGCAACCTAACTCTCATTCAATATGTAGATATTCCTAATCTTTAAATCAATTTTTCAAGCTTTAAGTAATGAGAGATTTAAGGTTTCAAGGCCTTTAGGAATATAAATCGAGATTAAGGGTTTCAAAGCCTTAAGATTTTGATTAGATCTATCAATCAATCTATCAATCATAAAATCTCAGATTATCAATCAATATTTATTCAATTTCAAAATCAATTTTCAATTTAGGGTTTTAGGGTTTTGATTTTATTAATCAAACAATTTTGATTTCAAGGTGATCAATTTTAATCTCAATCAATCAATAAGTTTTTAATAGTTTTCGAATTAGGGTTTTAGGGATTTCGAAAAACTTTGATCTTTGATCAAAGAGATTTGATTTGAGATTCAAAACCTTTAAGGTTCTGATTTTAATTGATCAATAGATCAATCTCGATTTAGTGTTTAGGGGATCGGACTTATTCGAGCTCCGATTTACTCTTTAGGTTTGATCTATTATCATATGGCTTTCATCTTTAAGGATTAGATTTTAGGGTTTCAATCTTTACAAAACAACCAAATTTGATTTATGTTCTCAGAATTAGGATTACCTTTGTTTTGCAGATTGTAGAAACCAGACCTCCAAGATGAACGGATGAACCTCGGACGCGAGCTGCGACGCGGACGCGAGCTGTCTTCTTCCTATCGGGTCTCGAGCTAGTTGATTGGGAACTCAAGCTGGCTGTGATTCGAACTGGAAACTGAGGTTGTCTAGGATCAGGAACACCTTAGGGCTGGAGCTGATCAGATGCTGACGAGCTGGAACACAATCTAGGACGAATTAGGGTTCTTCGGGATTAGGGTTCCAAAGACCAAGACGGCGCTGCGTATTGTTTCTGCGAGTGAGGGCGCGTCTGAGATCGGATCGACGAACGGTTTGCGTTAATGGATTCGTCTCGTCAAGAGCTTCAAGATGATATGTGGATCGTCGTCTGGTTCTTCAGGGTTGGAGAGATCGATCGATTTTAAGTTGCGCCGGATTTAGGGTTTATGTGTGACGGATTTTTAAGTTAAGGTTTTGTCTCAGGGTTTTGGAGTCTATCGTGCTGATAACGTGTTGTAATTAGAGAGTTTAGAGACTAAATATTTCTATGTTATTAATGATCAAGGGGGTTTCTTTAAATAAGGATTACAAGATGAAGATAAATGGAAAATATCTAAAACCTAAACTCACTAAGATTAGGAAAACTACTAATACATAATAATGGAAATATTACATCTATTAGGAAAATGAAATGGTTTCTTTTTCTCCAAGCTCTGTGGCCGCCTCTCTCTCTCCTGAAGTCGGTTCTCTCTCTTCTCTCTCTAGGGCTTCTCTCTAGGGCTTCGGCCATCTCTCCATCTTCTAGGTATTGAGCCGGTCTTGGGCCGGACCTGGTTAATGACAATCCACTCCATGATTTATAACGATTGTGACACATTTCAACTTTTGCTGATTTTATATGCTATTTCATCTGACCATCTAAATAATATTGGTAAGCCAGAAAACGGTTCAAACGCCACCAATCAAAACCAAATATGTTCCCAAACATAGACGTCTAAAGCTAATCACTTTTCTTTATCCTTTTGCAATTGTTGTTCTTAAGAAGCCGGTTAAGCGACAATGATTCTCCCTGACCATCATTCAATAACCGCTGTTCCAGACAGCAAGCCATTAACTGTCGGAGAAGTGTCTCAAGATGAGAATACAACCGATCTTTATGTTTTGGATTTGTAGATAAAACCGCCGCATTTACGGCGTCTGCCACTACTTCCCGTTGAGATGCTTCAAGGAAATATCCCACGTTTGATTCTTGGGGACGTTCGTAGACAAGCAGAGCAAAGCAATCCTAAAAAAGAGAAACAAGAGACGAGAATCTCTGACTTTGAAACCCATAGATATCAAATACCAATCCATCACACAAGTTTAAGGTCGAAGAAGCGTCAATACCTCTACAATGTCTTGGAATACATTTAAACCAATGAACTTGGCTAACTCCACTCTTCCATATTTCACAGCTTCTTCCAATGCTCCAATCTATGCATGTAAGAAAAATTTCCCCCAAAGCATTAAGAGAAATAGTCTAACCACCATGGACCTGGTATGCCAATAATATAATAAGGAACAAAGAGCATACCCGTACTAACTCAATGAACTTTTGACAGCGAAGGAGGAAGCAAACTTCTGATTTATCATCCTGCATATAATACAATTGGGGTAAGAGTTCAAATCAAAATGCAAAGCATCTTAATTAACACTTTACGACTTGTTTTTCAATCCACCTGTACAAGTTGGGGATAGCAATCCCTGAGTTTAGCAAGAGCAGCATCAATCTCACCCTTCCCTATAAGCTTTGCCAACCAACAGAAGCATACATCAGTTCAGTAATAACAAATAAAAGCAGTACTAATTAAGTAGTTCAATACCTGTCTAAGGATCTTCCTCTCATTCAGTGCATATGCTGTATCTTGCACCTCAACACCGTCTTCTTGAGCAAAGTAGATAGGAGGAACTGTACTTTTAGTAGCTAGGTTGAAAGCTTGAAAAGTCTCTTCATACCCAAAATGAAGCAAGTAATTTTTAACTAGCCTGATGACCAAAAAAAATAATGAAGCTTTAGGAAAATTCATTGCCAACCTGAAAACAGAACAGAAAAGAGCAAACCTATAATTCATGTTTGGTGGTATGGATGTCTTTTCAATGGCTATTTGTTGCTTATTCCTCTCCGATACCTCATACCCCTTGCACAACAGAAAAGAAAATCATCATCTAATTTATACCTAAACATTCTTACAGAGTATATGAATGTTAATCATTGAGTCTAAGTGGTAATGTGTGATCACAAATTATGTACTCAATTTGTATTAGAGAAAACATCTGTCACATTATATATTTATACCTTTATAAACATAGGGAAAATATGCAAATCGTTTCTTTTTACTACTCAATAAATGTATTCAATCTAAGATCTAGAAACTCCACTTCTATGAAATAACACAGAGGACTTACCTTAAAATCAAAAGCAAACTTCTCCAGCCCAAAGTTAACAGTAACCCTGCCAACATTCACAACAGAAGCAAAGAGCACAACTATGAACCTCACATCACATGCAAGCAGCTGAATCAATTAAACAAAAACAAAGAAGAGAATAAAAGCAATACTCCTCGTTTCGGCTATGTACAGCGACAGTAGGGAACAGAGGACCCTTGATGTACTTGGAGACAGTCCCTACCAGAGTTCCATTTACGCTACGACCAATAAGATATGTCAGAAGTGTGACATGAAATGAACTGAATCTTGGTCACCATTTCAAACATTGATTTACTTACGTGAAAAAGAACTCCTGAGAATCATAGTTTATACCGGCACCAACAGTATCACCGGTTGTATACGCCGGACCAAATGCTTCACCTTGTCTTTTCCCAAGATAAATAAGTCCATCTTCACCATGATACCCACAAGTGTTGAGTTCCCATCTAAATCATTACAGAACATGAATAACAAATTAAAGAGTGTCCTAAACCTAATCAAACACAACACGACCGAAACTGACTGAATTGTACCCAGGATGCCTTCCGGTTTTGAAGTTATCGGTAGTGAAACCAATCGAGAACCTTCCCTTAACGCCAGCATCTTTGACGTACATCTCGAAGTAGTAAGCGTGACGCTTGAAGGGAGCAGGCTTATTCGCTTGAACGACGCCGACGTCGTGACCGTGCTGGCCAGCGCCGGTGTACTTGAGGGAGAGTTTATCGGGAGAGACGATTAGGAAACCGCCGGAGCTGTTGATCGTGTTTAGCTCCGTGGGTGATTCTTCTTCTTCCTCGTTGGCCATGTCTTCTCGGTTAGAAGAGTGGCGAAATTTGTGAATGAAGTGGGAGGAGTTCATTTGAATCAGAACCCTAGAATTTCGGTTTATGGGAACAGAGTTGTTAGAGAGAATATCTCTTTGTTTGTTTCGTTGATTCAAATTATTTTTCTAGAGATGATGATGATGTTTTTATGCGGTAAAAGCTCTACCGAAAATGTAACAGCTTAACCAGAGAAAATAACAAAAGTAAACCGGTTCATACAAACAAACCATATACAGTTTATCAAACCGGAAAATTCATTGATTGGTAAGTTTTTTTTTNTTTTGAGATTAGATCTATCAATCAATCTATCAATCTATCAATCCTAACATTTCAGATCATCAATCAATATTCATTCAATTTCAAAATCAATTTTCAATTTAGGGTTTTGAGTTTATTAATCAAACAATTTTTGATTTCAAGGTGATCAATTTTAATCTTAATCAATCAATAAGTTTTTAATAGTTTTCGAATTAGGGTTTTAGGAATTTCGAAAACTTTGATCTTTGATCAAAGGGATTTTATTTGAGATTCAAAAACCTTTAAGGTTCTGATTTTAATTGATCGATGGATCAATCTCGTTTTTAGGGTTTAGATCGAACTTATAGAGCTTCGATTTACTCATAGGGGATTGATCTATTAACCTATGGCTTTTAGTTTTAGAGATTATATTTTAGGGTTTCAATCTTTACAAAACAACCAGATTCGATTCTTGTTTTCAGATTTCGAATTACCTTCATTTTGTAGGGTTGAACCGGTCCACCAAAGTCGGATGAACCTCTATCTTGCACGCGGACAGACGCTGGCTCCTATCAGGTCGCGAGTTGGAGAACGAACGCGAGCTGTCTCGGACGGTTTGGCGTCTGGTCGCGGATGTGTGCTGAGGACGTCGGACGCGATCTGATCTGGAACGGACGCGTCTTTTTCTTGTCGAGTTCGCGAGCGGCTGAGCAGGATTGCGAGCTGGCTGTGATGCGAACGTGGGCTGACTCTGTTGTGAACAGGGAGCTGCGGATGTCTAGGATCAGGAACGCTTAAGGTCTTTAGTTGATCGGATGTTTGCAAGCCAGAACCCAAGCAAGAACAATTTAAGGTTCTTCGGGATTAGGGTTCCAAAAGTAAAACGGCGACACGTATTGTAGCTGAGCGTGAGGGCGCGTCTGAGATCGGATCGACGAATTGTTTGCGCTGACGGATTCGTCTCGTCAAGGACTTCAAGATGATATGTGGATCGTCGTCTGGCTCCTCAGGGTTTGAGAGATCGATCGATTTTAAGTTGCACCGGATTTAGGGTTTATGTGTGACGGATTTTAGTTTAGGGTTAGGGATTGGCGATTTTCTTTCTCAGGGTTTTGGGAGTCTATCGTGCTGATAACGTGTTGTAATTAGAGAGTTTAGAGACTGAATATTTATGTGTTATTATTAATGATCAATGGGGGTTCCTTTATATAAGGATTACAAGATAAAGATAAATAGAAATAGTACATATCCTAATCCATCTAGATTTAGTAAAACTACTAAAACATAAACTTATAAGGAAAAGGAAATAGGGTTTCCTTTTCTCCTAGTCTTGTGGCCGCCTCTCTCTCTCCTGAAGTCGGCTATCTCTCTCTCCTCTCTCTAGGGTTTCGACCATCTCTCTATCTTCTATGTATAGGGCCGGTCTTGGTTATGGACATTCACCATTGGATTTATAACATTTAACCTTTACAATCATTGTTTTTATTACTAATTAATTGTTAAGTACCCATAAGGGCTCCTAATTGATGGACATGCTCTAACCTAATTGGCTGAAGGGGACCACCAAACAACTAGTTGATGTAGGAGCGGCTGAGAAAGCTACGCATTTGGCTGGGTAAAAAGCGCCACTTATTGGGTAAGTTCATAAATTAGTTAAAACTTTGAAAACCTATTTTTCTTAAATTTTAAAAAAATTATTTGTTAAAAAGCTTGATTTGCAAATTAAATGATTTTTGCAAAAATAAAAACTAAAAACTAAAACTTAATTGAAGAAAAAAAATGGTTTTTGAAAATAAAATAAAAAATAAAAACCAAAAACTAAAACAAAAACCAATCACCACTGTAATCTCCCTCTTTTGATCCATAGAAAGGCCAAGGAAGTGGGTTGAACTTTCTGACAGAAGCAGCTGCTTCACACCATGCCTTGCAGACAGCGGAAGCTTTTATGTTGTCTTTTAGTCCGAGGCGGGATAGTATCTCCTCCAAGAGCTCTGAGGGAATATTTAGATCCCACAATCCTTTAGTGCACTTGTTCTTTGATCCATGATTTTCTCTAGCCTTAACACTGCATCGACAACTAATAGAAGAAGAAGCATTATGCACGGTGAATCATCAAGAGATATTACAACGATGGGAAGACGTAGGTTCGAATATTGGATATATATAGTGAAAGCGGTTATCGAACATTAGAACACAAAAGCTAAACCCTAATACCGAGATCATGCCCTGGAAGTTCGATTTAAAAAAACTCACCATGGCGCTTGAACAATAGGTTTCATTGTGAAAGCTTCTGGGAGCAGTGACGCCGGAGTTGCGGCCATGTATCCTCCACAGCGAGTCCAGATTATCTCCGACTGTAACTTCTACCCCACTAGACTTAGGTCAATAATTAGTTATTAGGGTTTTTCCCTATTTTTTATTTTAGAGAAAAGGATAAATGTTATTTTTTTGTTTATATATTCTGGAAGCAGTTCAAAATATTTTTTTACAATATATGTATTGTATGTTTTCTTATTTGTTAATTGTTGCTACAGTTTGTTTTGGTCACCTTAGGGTTTTCTCACGCCTTATGTGCGTATATATTATCTCTTGTATCTTATGAAAAGTCTGCCCTTCTATTCGTAAATGGTTTACAATGACACTTATCGTAATCGTCACTGCCGGTCTTCTTCTTCCCCTTAGCCTCCTCCTTTTCCTCTTCCTTCACCGACGTAGTCTCCCCAATCCCCTATACGAACCCTCAGGTGGATTATCTTCCTCCTAAATTTTCTGATTAATCCTTATTCCATACATTCAACCCTAATCTACTTATTACATAACGTCCCGTATACATGCTTTGGGTTTAATCATTTCTGACCTTGCACGTGACCTTCTTCTTCTTCTTCGTGTTTCCTACGTATTTGTCATGGGCTCATCTTCATCTCTTCACCATATTTGTCTCTTTCTTTTCCCAGGATTAAGCATAGGAGCAATATTCGACAGTAGTCTCCCGAATCCCCAAGATGAACCCTCAGGTGATTATCTTCCTCCTACACTTTTTTATTAATCCTTATTCCATACAATCAACCCTAATCTACTTATTACATACTGATACCATATACGTCCCATATATATATATATATATATATATTTTTTTTTTTTTGATAATGCTTTGGGTTTAGTCATTTCTGACCTTGCACGTGACCTTCTTCTTCTTCGTGTTTTCCTATGTATTTTTCATAGGCTCATCTTCTTCTCTTCACCATATTTGTCTCTTTCTTTCTCAGTATTAAGCATTATAAGATCAATTTCCAACGTTAGTTTCCTTGATCCCCAAGATGATCTCCAAGATGATCCCCAAGATGATCCCCAAGATGAACCCTCTGGTGGATTATCTTCCACACTCGTGCAGAAGCTTCCCCAATTTAAAACTTCCAAACCAGCCAGACCGGACGGAAGCGAATGCGTTGTTTGCCTTGATGGATTCAGAAAGGGACGATGGTGTCGGAGACTTCCCGGTTGCGGACACGTGTTCCATAGGAAGTGTGTGGACACTTGGTTCCTCAGAGCTGATACATGCCCAACATGTCGAGCTAGGGTTTGGTTGACGGAGGAAGATGCACAACAAGGATGATTGTGGAAGAGATGATTGGGTCTTGGATAGTGTTTTGGTTTTAGAAGAAGTAGTTTGCTAGACTTGTAAAGCTGTTTTTAATGTATTATTCTTTATTCATCATCTTCTTCACTCAACATGACATCATTTAGAACTACAGAAAAAAGATTTAAAAACCATTTTGTTTCCTCTTATCGATCAAATAACTAGTTGATTGCAAAATATATTTTATTATCACATTAGTGAGAATGATCAAGAAAGATTGTGGAGTTTATAATTAAGTTTGATGTGGTAACAAAATTCATGCTGCTTGATACCATAGCAAAAGGAATTGTTAGTGAAAAGGCGTCAAAGATTATGAATGGTTCTTTAGATGGGGTAAACCAATATCATATCTATTTATATTGATCTCATGCTGTTAGTGTATGGAATGATTATACCTATTGTGTGATATCTCATAGGTAGAAAATCCTGAATTGTTACCTTAATAAGTTTTGGGGTTCAAGTTTTCAATTTTTTATTATTAAAAACTTTTTTTCATTTAAAAAAAAAAAGAAAAAAAAAATCATACCAATTGTGGGCCACCACGTGTCGTGGGACCTACAAAACAGTGATAAACTCACCACAGAAAAGTTCACCGCAGAGAGTTCAGAAGAACCAAGTTCATGAGAAAGAGGTTATTTTAATATATTTTTTTCTTGGCAAACGTGTGAACTTATCCCATGAACCTTTGATGTACATGCTCTTAGAGCACCATTAACCTAACCCCATCAACAATCCATGATGGGGTGCTTAATTTTTTTTTTTTCCTCATTAAAAATAATTAAAAATGGACCAATCGTTGGTTACCACGTGTCAATGGGATCCGTGAACAATGCAAGCAGCGGTGCTTAAATAAACTACAGAAAAACTGGTGTTTAACATTTTGTGGGTTCCACCCTGGAACCCATCCACTATTATATTATTTTTTGTTAAGCACCTTCCCATAAGCACTTGGGTTAAAGATGTCCAGCACCATTAACTCATGCACGGTTTTCAGATGCAATTTATACCAAAATAGATTAAGTAATCACTTGACCACCTTGCCACATCTTTGACTAAGGCACTTTCCAACAAACTCAGACTGTTATAATTAGGGTTTATACACCAATATGTTTATGTTGTACTTCTGCTCTTAAGATCAATAAAACACTAATTTTGATCTCTTCTTTTTGCTTTACTTCTTATTTATGTAGTGTTAGAAAGAAACCTATTTTATTTTATCCTACAGTTTGGTGTTCGAAAGAAGAGGATAACCAGAACTACGCGATGATGAGCAGAAGTGAACATGAGTAATCCTTTGCCACCACGACCTATGCAATCTCTAGACACTCCGGCTGGAGGAGAGAACGCGAACCATAACTTCTGCAACAAACACAGAACCAACTGAAGAAGTTACAGGCTACAGCCGCGAACGCCGACTGTCGACCTACCAGTAGATGCCGAAGATTCAGATGCAGACACAGATACTGAGATGCATGAGGCTGTTTTGGCTAAGAAATCGGCAGAAACCGACTATCTTAAACAAAGCTCATATAACGCAACTTGTACAATAACACTTATGATTGATCTCTCAAGAACCAAAAAGGAGCAAAGCTTTTCAATAATGTATGAGATGAAATAAGGTCACCAAACTTGAACAGTTGTTACAAACAAACAAAACAAAAGACAGAGAGAGAGAGAGGGGGAGAGAGAATAGAGATAGTCCTCACAGCTAACTGATGAAACAGAACAAACCACTTTTTGTCAATCCACCAATGTCAATCACTCATTAGTTTTTATTTTTCTTTTACATTTTAAAGTCAAACCCTTCAAGGATTTATCTGCCTTACTGCACCTATGAATCCGGTTTTATCTTCAGCCTTCTCTGTGATTAAAGATTGCAAATATTGATTCCGTGGAAACATTTGCAGCCTCACCAAACAAATGGTTCAAAGGCGTGTGTAGTGTCTATGTGCCTATGCATCTCTCATGCTGATGTTCAGGCTATTTCTCATTGTTCGTCTCCCGATACCAGCATTTCCCTTTTGCATCATTGCAACAAATTCTCCATAGTCAATCCGTCCATCCTGTAACAAAAAAAAAATCCTTAAAATATATCAGCATGAAGAGACAAAACAAAACATGTCAAGAGAGGAAAAGCTTTACATTGTCTTGATCAACTTCTTTGATTACATCTTCAAGAAAAACGTCGGTCATCCCATGTTCGACGCAAGATTGTTGCAGCTCATCAATGGTGATGTAACCACTTCCATCTTTATCAAAGTACTGAAACGCAGAGACAAGATGCTCTTCTCTGTCTAGCTTATTCAGATGAATCGTCGCTGCAATGAACTCACTGTAATCTATTGTACCGCTGTTATCCACATCAGCCTAAGACACAACAACATAACTATGGTCACTGTCTGTCTATATAGAAAAATAAAATAATATATGTATATATATTCCCATGCATTTTTACCGCTTCCATAAGATCTTGGATCTCAGTGTCTTTCAAAGTAGAGCCATATCTTCTCAGTCCAGCTTTGAGTTCATCAAAAGTGATTGCACCGCTGTTATCAGTATCCATTGCCTCAAACATTGCTCTTAAACCTGCAATCTCTTCTTCTGAGAGGCTCTCTGCTATCACCTGATTAACCATGATAAATACTATAAGTTCATCTCACATGACAACGGACGTTGAAGTTCCAAAATACAAAACTGACCTTTAAAGCCATCTTCTTTAATTTATTCATTGCAGAAAACTGTTTGAGACGAGACAGAACAGCCGGATCAAGAGCTCTGTCTGGTGCAACTCCGTTCTCACAGATCCATGGATGACCTAAAAAAAAAAGATATATAGTCTTACTTAGGTTATGTGTTTGCCAAAGCATGCAACCACTATTGGAAGATAAAATGATTACGTACGCATGACTTCATGAGCTGTCAAGCGTTCAGAAGGATTGGAGCATAACATCTTCCTGATCAGATCTTTAGCACTGTCGGAAATCACAGGCCACGGATCTGACTCAAAGTCTATATCTCCTTTCAAGACAGCATCAAATATTCCTTGTTGTGTTTCTGATTCCAGAAAACAAATAAAACACAAAACCAAACATTAGGAAACGTCGCCTATGGCATTAAGAGCACACATTTGACGCATACCTGCCCAAAAAGGAGGGACACCACTTAGTAGAATATAGAGTATAACACCAGCAGTCCACACATCAGCTTCAGGACCATAATGTTTAAGAAGAACCTCAGGAGCAACATAGTATGGACTTCCAACAACATCCTTAAATATTTGGCCTGAAATTTTAGAGTAACAGATTACTTAAGATTCAGAACAAAGAGAAGCTCACAGATTTAACCACATACTATAAGCAGAGACCAAGATTCTTCATCTGATATAAAACATACTATCGAATTCATTACAACCAAATTAAGCTATAAAGTTTTCCTAAGTAAGCTTTGACACTAGATTATATACTCCCTCCGTTCCACTAAGATCTTAGTTTTCAATTTTTTATTTGTTTCACAAAGATCGTAATTTTGTATTTTCAATGCAATTTTACAGTTTTTTACCAGAAATTGAATTTTTTTTTTAAAGTGTGAAAACTCAAAAACTACAGTCATAGTGAAACGGAGGGAGTATAACAAATTACCTGGTTTGAAGAAAACGGAGAGACCAAAATCAATGGCCTTAAGAGAGAAATCATCATCCTTATTAACCAGCAAGAAGTTCTCAGGCTTCAAGTCTCTATGCATGACACCAAGCGAATGACACGCCTCAACAACACCGACAACGATCTTGGTCAACTCAGCAGCTTTCCTCTCGGTGTAATGACCTCTCTGAATAATCCTATCAAACAACTCACCACCGGCACAAACCTCCATCACAATGTGAACATACAAAGGGTCCTCATAAGCTCCTTTTATCGTAACAATGTTCTTGTGACCAGCCAAATGGTGCATTATCTGAATCTCCCTCCTAACATCCTCAACATCTTCCTTAGATATCAACTTCCTCTTGGATATAGACTTGCAAGCATAGTCAACACCCGTCGCGACCTCGGTGCAGAGATACGTGGTCCCGAACTGTCCTTGTCCTAACTTACGGCTCAAGGTGTAAAGATCACGGATGTTAGGAGTTTTGTGACCGAGAACATAGTAAGCTTGGTTGTCCATGTTACGTCGCATAAAAGGTTCTTTCACGGGAAGCACAAGAACAGGACTCTTGTTGTTGTTGTTGTCTTCTTTAGGGAAGTCTTGTTCTGTGGTCGGGGAATGAACGGAGGAAACGTGGGTGATGGTGATGGAATTCTCCTCGGGCAGGTTGTTATTGTTGCCCTCGTAGGTTTTGTCCTTGAAAGAACCACGGCATGAATTGCCCATGAAACAATGGTTGAAACTTTTCTATTCACAACGTTCACTTTCTTCTTCTCATCATCCAACGATCACTGAAAGAATTAGACAAGAATCTCAAATCAAACCAGCGAAACAATTTTTTAAAAGAAAATTATTGAATTAATAATGAAATCAGACAAACCCTCATGAGATCAAGAATCAGAAATCATAAGTTTTTGTAATTTAATCAAGAAAAGAAGGAAGACAAGAGCTCCTGAAAAGTCGCATCTTAAAAATGTTCATCGACCATTTAGGGAAAAAAAAAAACAATGAATGAGGATTCTGTAATAAAAGAAACATGAAGAGAAAAAACAGAGGATCTTGTACCAGAATAGCAGAAGAACAGCTAGGAGACGAGGAAATGGATCAGGATTAAGAAATCTGATTAAAGTCAAAATGATAACAGAAAAAGGTTTCTTTCTTTAAATATATATATTTATATATGTGTAGCTGTTTGTGGTTGGGTAATAGGATGCGTTGAATCATCAAACAGAGCGTAGAAGATTCATTCTTTGTGGATTTGTTATGATGATGGAGAGAAAGATCTTAGTTCTCATCACCTAGACGCGGTTTCGTCTCACCTTCTTCATTCGTTTCCCACTTTAATTATTAATTTAATCATGATAGTTGCAAATGGTTAATTTTGTAATCATTTAATTAGGATAACTTATTTTTAAAATAGAATGATTGTAAACCAAACGTTAGATTAACTCGGGGTTTCTTAGCGGAAGTTAAGAAACTGTTTCTTAACTTTTAAATAAAAAAGCTAAGAACCAGTTCTTAAATAAGGACTTTAAGAACCGGTTCTTAGCTTTTTTAGTTAGAATTTAAGAAACAGTTTCTTAACTTCTGCTAATAATCCCTTTCTAAAAACCCCGGGTTAATCATGCTCTTGGCAAAAAACCCGAATCCGAAGAACCGAACCGAACCCAATCCGAAAAAGTAGTACCGAATCCGAATCAAAATTGATTAAATATCCGAACGGGTTCAAAATTCT
>QGKV02000759.1:5438275-5466657 GCA_003260655.2 Brassica cretica | reverse complement strand
GTATCCAGAGAACCGAAACCGAATCCAACCCGAACCGAAGTATTTCGGGTACCCGAATGTATCCGAAATAGATTTATATATCTACATATATTAATTATTTTTAGATTTAATGTATATTAAGAACATCAAAAATATATAAGATACTTTTAAGTTGTCTAAAATACTTGAAAATATATACAAATAGCCAAAAGTAAATTTTTAAAATAGCTAAAATATATATTCAAAACACCAAAAATAGTTGAAATATCTATTGATTCTCTATCAAAATATTCAAACCAATCTAATTTATATGTTAAGTTTAGGTACTCTGACATATGTTATTCAAATTTATATGTAATATAGTATTTTATTTACAGATTTTGAGAAATTTAAACTATATATTAAATTTTAAAATTTTTAAAATTATTTAAATAGGTTATTCGAACCCGAACCGAACCTGCAAAGATCTGAACCGAACCCGAACCGAAATTTAGAGAAACCCAAATGGGACTGAAATTTTTAACCCCAAAAATCCGAAACCCGAACCGAATCTGAATGGGTACCTGAGCGTCCACGCCTGAACGTTATAGTAGTAGTACATTGTAAGTGTTGGGATGTGCTTATAATGGTTAACTACCAGAAAAAAAAAATTACTCCTATTAGATGTTAGTAAATACTAAATAGTTAAAGAGTTTATTTATGGCTTTTATTAACAGAATAAACTGTTGACAGCTAATTGATTTTAAAAGAATATTAAGTTGACTTTTCACATTAGTTCATCAAGATTTCACTTTTGTTTTTACATTTCGCTGGCAGCTAAGAGTTATGTGAAATGTACCATCATTTTTCTTACAAGGACAAAGACGTGAGCCATGTCATTTTCGGTCAGTGATTATAAAGATCGCAGCCTAGAATTGTCTCCGCACGTGGTGCCATTTTAGTTTCGGACTAATGTTTTGTTGTTTTCTATAAACAATTTCTTTTTCGAAAGTAAAACAGTACACCCAAATTATAATTGTTTCGTGCAGTTCTGGTCCTGGATATGGTTCCACAGTGAAGCTTTTGAGCAATCAAAGAAGAATAATCAATCTTCTCTTCTGTTCAGACAAGGTCGTGCCTAGTATCATCATAAAGATAAATCATACACTTTCTTTTTTTGAGTTTTACCTCAATCAGTTGTTGATTATAGTTTCCGTTTACAGCAAAAACATCATTCATTAGCACTTTCCTTACAATCCAAATCCAACGGTTGAACAAACGCATTTGAAGAGATAAAGACTCAAAGATGATTGCTAAGTGACGGCCAAGCAGAGTAAGTCTGAGACAAAGCTTTCATCTCTAAATTTTATAGCTTCAATAGGACAGAAGATTATACAAAAATAGTGGGGTACCACCATCAACTTGGTATAACAAAAGTTCAACAAAAATGTAAAGGGACTTTTTGATTAACAGAATCATAGAATTTGTATGTTAAAGAACTTTGGAAGTTTATCATAAAGTGTAAAAGCATTTGACTGTTCTTTCTTATCGTGTGCTCTTGTGTTCATGTAATACATAATACTATCTTCATCTTGCCTGATTCCCTCTTTGAATGGATGTGTGCTTATTATGCTTCACTGATCAAATTATCAGAGTTGCAAACAGTGTTTATTAACATGCTTCAGGTCTTCCAGCTCTCTCTTGTATCTTCTTGATTAGGGAATTTGATTAGGAGAGTGATCTTTTATTAACACAAGGCCCGATTGTGACAATGTCACTTACACCCGGCAAGCTCGGTCTGCTTTGCAAACAGGTCTTAACTATTCTCATACATCAATTCAGTCGAAACACATGAGAGCTACAACAGTATTATTTGAAATCACATACCCCTACACCACTGAACATCCAATCAAAACTCCCAAGCCCACAATGTCAGAGAACATTGTCCCATGAATCTTTGTGGGATACAAAGTCCAAAGTTGGAATCTTTATTATCATCTGTAACTTACATAGGAAGAAGAACTATTCCAAATCCCATGAAATTTTTCAAAAACATAAGTCTCAAATCACCTGGAGATGCTACTAACAAGCCTAGCACCAATCTTATCAAGCTTCTTCACACAAGCAACAGCTTTCAAGTTCCCACCTCTCATAAACGCCTCCACCATCCTCTCACCGATCTCCTCCCCTTTCTCCGCCGCATCAACCACGGCCACAGCCGTCGGTCCAGCCCCACTGATCGTACATCCAAACGCCCCCGCTTCCAAAGCCGCCTTCTTCACAGCCTCCATCCCGGGAATCAACGGAGCCCTCGTCGGCTCCACGACTTTATCCGACGATAAAGCCTTCCCGAGCATCGCCGCGTCCCCTTCCAGCACCGCCGCGACCAAAGCCGCCGCCTGGCTACTGTTCCAGACGTGGTGAACCATGGGAATCTCGGTAGGCAACGCGGCTCTCATCTTCTTGGTCGGAGCCTCGAACTCGGGGCTCACCAGGACAAAGAAAAGCTCTTTATCCTCCGGGAACCTCAACGGCTTCAGATCAAGCGGCTCGTAGCTCCTAATCAGGACGAAACCGCCCATGATCGCCGGCGCGATGTTGTCGGCGTGATAACCGGAGACTTTCGCTTCCGACTCCAACCCGGCTAGAACCAACTCTCCCTTCCCTAGCTTCCGGCCGAAGATCTCGTTAACCGCCACCGCCGCCGCCGCGGCGCTCGCCGCGCTCGAGCCCAAACCGCTACCTAAAGGGAGGCCCTTGTGCAAATCCAGCGACAGCCCGACCGATCTGATCCCCAGCATCTTCATCGTCGCGATGGCGGCGATCCCGGCGCAGTTCCGGAGAGGGTTCGTGCTGAGCTTGGTCGTGGTTCCGGTGATCTCGGAGATCAAAACCTCGCCGGCGCGGATGGAGGGGTCGACGCGGAGAGTCACGTGGTCGCCGAGGCCGTCGACGGCGCAGCCTAGGAAGTCGAAGCCGGGTCCTAAGTTAGCGACGGTGGCGGGGGCGAAAGTCTTGACGGAGGTGAAGACGGGCTCCGGTTCGACGGCGACGATGGTTTGTACGGAGGCTCTGCATCGAAAGAGGGAGACTTTGGTGGAAAGGGGTGGAGAGGGTTTGGATTTGGGGTGGAAGTAGGAGATGGGTTTGGAGGGAGATTGGAAGCAGAGAGTCGCCATTGATGAAACACAGGTAGGTCAGTGAGATCAAACGTAAGCTGAGATATAAGAGATGAACAAAACGTGGCCACCTAACCTAATGTGTTCTGTTTTTTTTTTTTAGCTGATTATTTTAAAGCGGAGTGTGAGATCAGATTCAGATACAGTATCTGACATTGAAATTAACGTCTTAACCATTTGAATCTCTCTAAACCGAACTGAACCGGACCGGAAAACTTGTCCACTTTTATGCTGACTTTAGATGATTCTCTCTGTTGGCAACCTAGTCTGTCCAATATTTGAAGAAACCAAGCTCCAAGAGAACCAAGACATCATCACCAGGAGACACAATGATGAATGGTTAAAGACACTGAGAAAGCTCTTAAATGATCCTCTACAGTATTTCTTCTTGTTTGTTTTTCTGAATCTTTTAAGCTTTCTTTTCTTAACAGCTACTTAACCATTAGAGTGCGACTTTGGGAAGGGGGGGGGACAACGATCATTCATACATGATTAATGCTTCTTGGATAACATATGTTTTGTGCCCTCCCATGAGAAATTAATTCTGTTTACGGTTAATGACCAACAGCAACAAAACTTGTTGAATTCCAATTCAACTAACTCGAGAGTAATAAAAATCATGATCATTGGAGTGAAGCTCAGAACTAAATATCGACATTTTCCATTCACACCTGACCAGGGAAACAATGTTTAACCACAAACCTCTAGACCGAACTAGAAAAGATACCACTTTTGTCTTACAACTTCCGAGTAGTTTTGGAGTTGAGTTTATGCATTGAATGATTAGTAATGTATAATCTTATTATAGGTTTATAATTTAATTTACAAATATTTTTATTTTTCTTATTATAGGTTTAGCATCGACCATCCAGGTTTCACAGCGTCAACCTTATTAAGGAGCAAACAGAATTTTTCTCTGTTTTTTTAGTGAAAAATAAATAATTTCAACGCGAATGTGTGGTGCTATAGTGTGGATGCAACGCCTAACGACACACTCAGTATCAAAAAACCAAAAACTATATCGGAACAACAAAACTTGTGTATCACAAAACTTCCAATACCGGCAGTGTTTTTACTTCATGAGCTGGCTACTCTTTTGATATATCACTCAGCATTTGCCCTCCTCTTGAGGAATGGTAAATGTCCACCCTGGAAAATCAGAATCCTCAAACAGAGATGTTGGAACTGCTTTGTAGAAGGCTAATGGAACTTGTTTCACCCTTCTTCGAATCTGCCAATTTTTAAAAACATCTCCCCACAGTTAGTTTGTCTATACATGGAGACCAAAAGTCTTAAAGTGATGGCTCTAATTACCTCATCCCCGAAGATGGTGGCATATGAACCAGAGCTGAAATCTTCTATTTTCATTTCAGTGGTTTTCGCTCTGATTGTCAGATCAGTTTCCAGCGATGAAGCAAACCTAAACAGGAAAAGAAAAGAGAGATATCATCAAACTTTTAACTTATTTTTTGTGTGTATGGTATCGTTTATTGAGTAAAATATATACCTTGAAACAGGTGGGCAGTAATGGTGGCGCAATGTGTCAATCTCCCAAAGGGAACTTCCTGTTAACAAATAATGAAAAAACCCGTCACTTCTCTAAGGAAATGGCCACACAGGAAGCAAAACACCACCTCGCAATCAGAACTTTCATTTTGTGAGGTGAATCTAGAGAACATGGCATTTTAATCAAAGCTAAAATATCTCGTTATGCTAGAGTGCAACCATTACAAATTCTACATAGGGGTGAAAAATACATATAAAAGACAGGGAGTGTCAAATACTTACTCATGGCACCAGTTTTCTTGAGATCAGTTTCCTGGTTGTTGAAATAGTCCATACCAAGCTTTTTGTTAGTCTTTGGTCTGCTGCTCTCATTGTCTTCCTCAGCCTCTGAATTGGCTTCATTGGCGTTGTCAACGGGTTCCTGTAACAAGAGCGACCACATTTGTAAATCCATGCTTTCTATAAGTTCTTTTGTTTAGTCCTGAGGGACAATCATATTAGTAGTAAGTCACTTTCCCATCTTGTAACATGCTTTTTTTTTTTTGCAATACTTTCATACCTGATGAACAAGATGGTTGATTGTAGGATGTCTACGCAACAGGTTGTAGATCAAAGCCGTTATGACAAGCGATCCCGAGGGAGGAACAGAGAGCGACAATCTGCTAAGTTTCTTTGCGAATGAAGCTGCCAGATATGCTGGAAGCAGTGATGACCTAAGGCAAGCGTCAAGAAGCTGCAGAAAGCGTTTCAGATATTAGAGAGAAGGATAACGGATTATAAATCAGTAAACTCAAATCCAGTAATACCTGAAGAAATCTTGCTCGGTGCTTGGCCACAAAGACAGAAGGGACCAGTAACGCATAGAGTTTTTCGTAAAAGTTTGGATATTCTAGACCATGCTCGGTCATGAGGATGAAGAGGCTGCTTAGAGCCATCACACTGACAACTCCTCCGATATCATATGATTTTGTTAGGAAGTCGCTGTATTGTGAAACATATATATAAGCGATTATCAAAAGGAAACAATATACAGAACAGCAAAAGCTTTGGCATATAAGCCCAACCATAACATTGCAGGATTAGACAGATGGGGAATGACAGTCTGGTGAATACTAGCAAGAACCTGATCGTCAAAAGATAGCATATTAGTAAGTTTATTCCAGAAAAAGGTTAGTTGTGAGAGTAAAGAAGCTAACCTCCTTGTAAACGTCAAGGGGAAGAGGCAGTCTAAGAAAAGAGATCCATGCTTTAGTGAACTTGAGCTTCATCCTCTTGGCAATTGTAGTGGGAGAAAGTAGCTACAGTTTTGACAGAACAATATTAAGAAGCCAAAAGGATTCAGTATGTTTTAGCAAAACTTGCAAATGAATGAAAAACTCACATTGCTGTCTTGATCCTTGCTCTTTTTCTTTTTACCTTTCGATTTCTCACTACTACTTTCATCTGATAATACCCATAATCCTTATTAGCAAATCTAATTGAAACAAATAGTTAAAGGGGAAATAGTCACCTGAACCACTCCACATCTCAAGGTCAGACTTTTCAGCTTGTTTGTGAGGTGGTGGAGTTCGAGATAAAACTTGATAGATCCTGCGAATAGAGAGTTCCAGGCTACAAAAAAAAAAAAAAAAATTCCAAGATCATCAGTATCTAAAAAAGAAGAGCATAAAAAGTTACATTCAAACAGTCTGGAAGAAACTGATACTAACCTGTCTTTCGATTCATTCTCAGTCTCACTATTTTCCATCACTGTTTTGTCAGCTACAAACGGCCAAAACCACATCAGTTCCACACACTTACACAAAAACAAAGAGAAGCCAAGAAGGGAAGAAAAAAAAATAAGCGCACCAGAAAGAGCTGAGGCTTCCAGAGTTTTCACAAATTTTTCCATGCTGATGTATGTAAAATAGCTGTATCATAAAACGATGATTTAAGAGTCAATTCCCAAAGGAGCAACATGTTAACCAAAGGGTGGGTTATCAACAACATACCGGACATCGATGTACTTGAAGTACTTTGAGTTAAGTATATCCAAGAACATATCAGCATCAACTGCAGAATGAATCTACAGAGAACAATACTAAAAGCATTACAGCACAGCAAAATAATGAGCCAACGAGCAAACTTTTTACATTTTGTCTGAAGGAAACTTACAATAGCATTAAGTATTCTATGGTAGATTGAAGAGTGGAATCTTCCAGCATTGAGAAGCTTTACAAACTCCATTAACGTTCCCAAAACAATATCCTAAAAAAAAAAAAAACCAATTCATCGTTAAGGACACATGAAACGACGACGTTTCCACAGTAATGAGAGAGTTTACCCTTAGAGTATCTTCTGACTGTTGAGAGACGAGAACATCGAGCAGAACCTTGACGAACTCGTCGAACTTCGATCTCAGCCACGCTTTGAAGATGACTTCAGGGTCACCATCGACTTCATCCGACTCCGTCTTTGACGAATCGTCGTCGTCTTCTTCATCGGAACGACGGCGTTTCGTTGAAGAAGCAGGCGAAGAAGAAGAGGACGAGGGAAGCTGAGGGAGAAGAGGAGTGAAGAAGGACTGGAGGGAGAGGAGGGATTCCACCACAAACTGCGGCGGAGACTCCGGCGAGATGAAGGAGAGGAGGAGAGGGAGGTTGTTGATGTGACCTCGGGAAGAGAGTAGGTCGCAGCCTAGTGACTTGAGCTCTTTCAAGGTGTAGTTTTCTTTCTTCTTCTGCTTCTTCGAGAGGATTGACGCCATTGTTGAGCTCTCTCTCTCTCTCTCTAGGTCGTGGCGGAGACAAGCGACGGAAGACAGGGTTTAGGAGCGAGAGTTACAAAGGTAAAACCTAAAGATGTGATTGCAGCAACACGACGTCGTATCTTGGTTCTTAATAAACAACAAATTATATATGGGGCACCAAAAGGTTTAAATATAAACATTTGACCCCAATATTTACTTTATTTACATTTTCGGCTTAAGTATGAATCTCTCATGTGTGAGCTTTTCAGATACCTGGTCGGACGCAGATCGTGTTTTTTTGGGTTTTTGAGTTTTCAATTAGGCTTTGCACATTCAATTTTTTTTTGTAAAATTTGATTCATTTTGGTTGTTTCGGATTTTGATCACATAACAATGTTTTTTTTTTATCATCAACAATACAGATTCGTACGGACTCTGTAAACCAAACCGAGTGATGTGGATCCAGACGATTACTTCCTAGCACTGCGTACTAGACTATCCGCCTTTGAATTTTGCGTACTTGGTACATAGATAATCTCTGATCGGGTGAAGTTCTCTTTCAGGATCTTGATATCTTCCAAATAATTTGCAAAATCTTGTCATTCATCTGGTTCTGAAACCATCTTCATCAATCGAGAACAATCCGTTGCAAACGTAACCTGAAATTAACGCAAATTCCTCATGCATTCCATTGCCCAGAGTAGCGATTCCATCTCCTCATGAAGTAGCGAGAGACTAGCCCTAACATTCCTCACCCCCAACAATCCATCAAAACCTTCTAAAGTATTGAGTCAACCTTGTCCTGAAAAACTAACACCCTATTTCCATGAGCCATCTGTAAAACACCATCTTCCTGAAATCGATGACAATATCGTATCCATTATTGGTGGTGCCGTCCTCTGGTCATTCAATACTTGTACTTCGGCCTACAATGTCGATTATGATTCTGCCAATATAACAATGTTAGAAACCAGTTTATATCTGATAAATTTTTGATTTTAGTTAGGTTTTAATTTTTCTGATAATTTTGAATAATTTAAATAATATCAAAAATTTCAGTTTTTTTTCTGATCAAGGATAATTCAGATAAATTTAAATATCTCGGATAAAAAGTATTTAGATTTCAAGTTTTTGGGTGATTCACATAATTTGAAATAATTCAGATAAAAGATATTTCGATATTTAGAAACTCAACAACCGTACCATTAGAGAATAAGACGAGAAGATAAAAAGAGGCATGGGAACCCCGAAACATATCCGATCTTTCACAGATTAGACACACAGAACGAAAACCAACACTTTCGATCCTACGTGCGTCCATCACAACATCACTTCCGCCAACACCTAACTACCAAAAAAACAATCTAACCCACAATCTAACCACAAATAAAGCATCAGACAAACAAAAAAATAAACGAAAGGAGATTTTCTCACGACGCCGGTAAAACCAAACACCTGAGATGCAAGCGAAAAACACGAAGCGGAATTATCATAAGGATGTATTGCTGGCTTCAGAGTTGGTTAAGGATTATCATAAGGATGGAGTCTCGCCTAGATGTGTGATGAAGATCGATATTTTGAAGGCGTTTGATTCGGTTCAGTGGAATTTTGTTCTTCAGAGTCTTGAGGCTATGGGTTTTCCAGTGAGATTCATTCATTGGATCAAACTCTGCATAACAACCCCTTCTTTCTCTGTTCAAGTGAATGGTGAGCTTGCAGGGTACTTCCAAAGTAGGAGAGGGTTGAGACAGGGTTGTTCTCTCTCGCCGTATCTCTTTGTATTGTGCATGAATATATTGTCTCTCAAGATAGACCAGGCAGTGAGTATGAAGAAATTCAAGCTGCATCCTAGGTGCCAAGCTTTATCTCTCACTCATTTATGCTTTGCGGATGATTTGATGGTTTTTGTGGAGGGTACGAAAGAATCTATTGAGGGTGCTCTGTCTGTTTTTGGGGAGTTTGCAAAGTGGTCGGGGTTGAGAATTAGTATTGAGAAATCTACAGTTTATATGGCTGGAGTTGATGATGAGGAGAAAAGAAGAATTCTGGTTAATTTTCCATTTGCAGAGGGTACATTACCTGTCAGGTATTTGGGTTTACTGTTAATGACCCAGGCTATGAGAAGGCCAGATTATCTTCCTTTGATCGAGAGAGTGAGAAGTAGAGTTGGAACCTGGACATGTCGTTATTTGTCTTACGCTGGCCGACTCCAGTTGATCAAATCTGTGCTGGTCAGTATGATTAATTTTTGGGCGTCGGTGTTTAGACTCCCAAGCAAGTGCATTAAAGAGTTGGATCAGATCTGTGCCTCGTTTCTATGGTCGGGTCCAGTGTTAAAGTCCTCGGGTGCTAAGGTATCATGGAATGAGATCTGTAAGCTAAAGAGTGAGGGAGGTCTGGGTTTGCGCTCTCTGAAAGAGGTTAATATTGTCTACGGATTGAAGCTTATATGGAGAATGCTTTCTGGTGATTCGCNTTTTTTTTTAATACGAGGCGGTAACCACGACATAACATGTAATATTAGTTTCGTCCCAGCGGTCACTCATACAATAGATTGTGTCTTTGTTTCTGTGTAGTGTGAGGTGAATTTTCTTGGGAGAATTTCTCATCCGAACCTCGTGAAGCTGTTGGGGTACTGCTCGGAAGGCGACGACTTGCTTCTAGTGTATGAGTATATGCAGAAAGGAAGCTTAGAGAATCATCTCTTCAGAAGTAATAACCCATCTTTTTTTTTTCTTACTCATATTTTAACATGATCTGTAATTGCTTTATCATCTGCTTCTGTTTCTTCCAGAGGGTTCTGTTGTTCAGCCGCTCTCATGGGAGATGAGGCTTAAGATCGCAATAGGAGCAGCTAAAGGCTTAGCGTTTCTACACGCTTCAGAGAAGCAAGTAATCTATAGAGACTTCAAAGCTTCAAACATTCTACTTGATGCCGTAAGTAAAAAAATATGGATTTTGATATAAAAGCGTGGAGTGAGTTCAACGTGTTTGATCATGTTGCAGTCATATAACGCCAAGCTGTCAGATTTTGGATTGGCCAAGTTAGGTCCTTCGGCGAGTCAATCTCACATCACAACACGAGTAATGGGTACACAAGGTTATGCAGCTCCAGAGTATGTTGCTACAGGTACCAGTTTCTAATTGATATTTTTTTTTTTTTGGTTTTGGTGGACAAACTTTGAACATGTTGGTTGGTTATGGACCAGGTCATTTGTATGTAAAGAGCGATAACTACGGGTTTGGTGTCGTTTTAGCTGAGATCTTGACTGGTTTACGTGCGGTTGATCCTCTCCGTCCTACGGGACAACAGAATCTAACTGACTGGATCAAGCCTCATCTGTCTGAAAGAAGAAAGCTGAGGAGAATAATGGACCCTCGTCTAGAAGGAAAGTACCCTTTCAAATCTGCTTTCCGAGTGGCTCAACTGGCTCTGAAATGCCTTGAACCGGAACAAAAGAACCGTCCATCGATGAAAGAAGTGGTGGAAGCGCTCGAACTCGTAGTAGCTGCCAATGAGAAACCGTTGGAACGAAGGACCGCTAGAGATTCCCCAAGTGTAGGCCACCAACAAAGCCATTACCGCAGAGAACATCTGACTTCTTTTCAACCGAGGCAAACCGTGGCTCGAGCTCACTAGTGTTGTTTTGAACTCGCGAGATTCTTTTTTTTCCTCTCTCTCTGGTTTTGTATTGGTTAAAAGATGATTACAAAAACCATTTGCGCGTGTAATACTACATGTAACCAAAAGACGAGACAAAGCATATGTTGTAAGTAGTAAATGTGTTGTGTTTGTTGTGTGTGTTTGTATAATTGCTCAAAACCAAAAGACTAAAACAAAACGTACTGTTGTACACTCCAAAGGTATGAAAAGACATTATTAGATTGTAATCATAAAAAACTGATAAAAAATGTATCATGGCCCTTAAATCTATGGTTGAGGATCACAACAAACCTTCATTGCAAAATTACTCAAGAACCATCCGACTCGACCCGACCAAGTGAACATGTTCTCACCCGACCGCCGGACACACCGGTTCTGAAGCCCAAGTCTTTCGGTTCTCATTAGAATTCAAAAATGTTCAATTTAATAATACCGAATCAATCAAAACCGAATTTAAACTGTATATTAATTTTTGGAAATATAGTATATAAGTAGGGTTCGTATATAAATTTATTAAACCAAATAAACCAGAAATACTGATTAATTAAAAATATAGTAATATTTTATAGGATAGTTATGTATAAATGTACAATACAACTGATGATATATAAATAAATGATTTATTGATATGATTTAACATTTAAAACTTTAATTTAAATTATTTTTTTTATTTTTTTAAAAATCAAAATTGTTTTGACTTTTATGTTTTGTCAAATTAAAATATAATTATTTCTGTTAAAAATATTTTTATATAAAATATTATTTATTAATAATATTATTTTAGCTTATATTTTAAAAATTATCACAATTTTTATTTTTGAAAATTCTTTTAATTTTAGTAGTTAAATAAAATAGGACATCCTTCTATTTAAAGACAAGAACACTAAGGTTATTTTTTTTTAATGTTTTAGTAAATTCGGTTTCTGATTTATAAATTAAAATTTACAAATGTTAAAAATACAAATATAATCATAATTTTTTTTGTATAAAACTGAATAAACTGAAAACTAAAAATATTAAAATTAAATCAAACCAATTTATATATAGTTTCAATATTATAAAGAACTTTTATAAAACTAAACCAAAACTGGACCGATTTAATTGAAGTACCGTGAACCGTTCAGAGGCAACAATATAAGTCATTGTGTCTACAATTCTCTCGTCTCTCTCATTTGTTATTCGACCTTTAGAAAAAGAAAAAAAAAACATATCCCTTTCCTCAAGAAATCTACCGTAAGCCAACTTTAACAACTTTCTCATCTCCTCGTCTTCGTTGTTGAATCCCTTTTTTTTAATCCTAGGGTTAGGCCTCTCGATCGATTTCGCGGAGGATCCAAAAGCTAAGAATGGGTGGAGAAGGAGATTCGAGTAAGCCTCTGACTGCTGGTGATGTTGGCGAAGGAGAAGGAGGAGCTCTGGTGGCCGTCAACGTCAGATGCTCGAACGGATCCAAATTTAGCGTGAGCACGAGCCTCGATTCGACGGTGGAAGCCTTCAAAGAGCTGGTGGCGCAGAACAGCGACGTCCCGGCGAATCAGCAGCGGTTGATTTACAAAGGTCGCATCCTCAAGGACGATCAGACTCTTCTCAGCTACGGTGGGGCCTCTCTTTCATTTCCTTCTTCCTGATTCGTCGTCGTTTTGTAGATTTGAATTGCTCTGTGGATTAAATTGATTTGAAATCGTATGTGTATAGGTTTGCAGGGTGATCACACGGTTCATATGGTCCGTGGCTTTGCGCCATCTTCAGCACCACCACCACCGCCTCCTTCTGCTACTGTTACTCAAGATAATACGTCGAATCTTGGAGAATCTTTGTTCCCTGGGCTTGGATTCAACCCTTTGGGCGGTGGGAGCTTATTCGGAGCACCACCGGATCTTGAGCAGGCTCAGCAGCAGCTAGCTCAAAACCCTAACATGGTTAGAGACATGATGAACTCCCCAGCCATCCAGAATCTTATGAACAACCCCGAGTTCATGAGGAGTATTATCATGAGCAACCCTCAGATGCGTGACCTTGTTGATCGCAACCCTGAGCTTGGCCACGTCCTTAACGACCCGAGCATCCTCAGGCAGACTTTGGAAGCTGCGAGGAACCCGGAGCTGATGCGTGAGATGATGCGGAATACCGATAGGGCAATGAGTAATATTGAGTCTATGCCTGAGGGGTTTAACCATCTGAGGCGTATGTATGAGAATGTTCAGGAGCCGCTCATGAATGCTACTACTATGTCCGGGAACTCTGGGAGCAATGCGGCTTCTAATCCTTTTGCTGCTCTCCTTGGGAACCAGGGGGTTACTACTACTACTACTACTACTACACAAGGTAGCGATGGTTCTACTAATGCTGAAACGGGGACAGGAATTGGTATTCCGAATGCAAACCCACTTCCTAATCCTTGGGGTGCTACGGCTGGTAAGAAACTGCATTCTCATTGCCCTGTGTGATTACTCGTCTTTTGATAACAGTAAGAGTGACTTGGTTATAAGAAATGGACGTTTATGTTTACCACAGTGGTTCATGAGCAATATTGTGTATAATAAACAGCTGAGTTAGTTCGTATAGTTCTCACTGTTTGTTGTTATGAGTAAGTTTCTTGGGCTGTATCTAAACACTATTGAACATATTGTGGGATACTGTACAGGCCAGACAAATGCCCCAGGAAGGCCAAATTCTGGTGGGGATGCGAGAAGCCCCGGACTTGGTGGTCTTGGTGGTTTAGGAGGACTTGGTATGCTTGGAGCGGATTCACCTCTTGGTGCCATTCCAGATGCTTCTCAGTTGAACCAGATGTTGCAAAATCCAGCCATGTCCCAGATGATGCAAAGCATGCTTTCCAATCCACAATACGTGAACCAGGTAACACCTAGGCTAACCTATGCTTAAGACGATGTTGGTATTGTGAACATGTCTTCAATGTTTCCTTCCCCTTGGTTCCAGCTTATCAATCTCAACCCACAGCTCCGAAGTATGCTTGATTCGCATCCTCAATTGAGGGAAATGATGCAGAACCCAGATCTCCTCCGTCAATTTAGCTCCCCGGAGATGATGCAGGTCAGTTGGGCCTCCAATGTTTTCGTTATGCATGTGAATTTTGAACATGTGGTCTCTCTCCAAAGAAACATCTCTCTGTATCTCTAAGCTATAACCAAATGCGAAGTTTCTTTAACCTAATGCCATGGATTGTATCTTTTTGTTCTTTAGCAAATGATGTCTCTACAGCAATTACTTTCCTCCCAGAATAGAAATACGACCAGCCAGTAAGTGTGGATATCCTTTATATATCTTACTTGTATTTTTGTGCTATGTTGTGTTTAGACAATGGTATAACTAGCTAAACGAATAATTATATTGGTGGTGAATGATCTTTATCTTAAGCAATATATGGAGTCAACCATGATGAGTAATGCAGCAACTCTTGTATCTTTTACTGAGCTTATCGGATCCTAGATAACTTTTATTAAGGGCTGTGAAGCATTTTAATTGTTAAGCTAGCAGGGTGTTGATATCTCTCCTTTTCTATTTATTTCCATCAATCCCTATTCATGTTCCTAATCTAATCCATCTTCTCTGTAGGGAACCAGGGCAAACTGGTGCTGCTGCCGCAGGTACTCGTAAAATTATTATTATTTTTTCAACACTAGTAAAATTATTATATGTATCTGAATTACATTAAAGGTTTTAGTTGCTTTTCTTATAGTCGCCTTTTTGTACTCTTTGCTTCCTTATATATATATATATATAATTCACATGTAACTTATTGAGTAAATCATTACGATCGCAATGTTTATAGGAGCAGGAAATAACGGAGGGATGGATTTATTGATGAATCTGTTTGGCAGTCTTGGCGCTGGTGGCCTTAGTGGCACAAACCAACCCAGTGGTTAGATTTTTATACCCTCTTCTTATTCTTGTGCATTTTACGAGATGGTTCCACTGAAACAAGTTTCTTTTTTGATTCCAGTTCCTCCTGAGGAACGTTTTGCGACTCAATTGCAGCAGCTACAAGAAATGGGATTCTATGACAGAGCAGAGAACATAAGGGCTTTGCTTGCAACCAATGGAAACGTTAACGCTGCTGTAGAACGGCTCTTGGGAAGTATTGGCCAGTAGCAGCAGCAGGTTCGTGTACTGATGATTCATCATCTTTGAATATGTTTCAGTAATGATGATATTTTTGGAATACTTATAATTTTATACTTTATGATAGGATACCTGAAACTTGTGGATAGAAAAGCCGCATCGATACGGTATTGGTGGTCATCTTCTTTCTCTTCATCCATCATCTCCCCCCCAAAACCTTTTTTTATATATTTTGGGTCTTGGTCGTTTTATCTTTCAGATTTTTATTTGAGTTGTTGCAACGCATACCTCTGTAAGAGCTGGTTTGGGAGCTTGGAATGGCTACATTTACGTTACCCTATAGATTTTCGTTGTGATGTGTTCATCTTTAAGAGATTCCAAAGAGGCTTTGATGCAGCATATGATTAAATATCGAGGATAATCACTTAGCCGAACCGAATCGAGCAACAAAAAGACTAGTTTTTTTCGGCTTGATTCCTTCCAGTCAACCTACCCGGTTCAAAGTTTAACCGAAACTAAACTTCATTAGAACATCGTTGGAATCAAAATAAACTTTATTAATATTGTTACACAATGAAACACTTTAAATATTCTTTGAGCTTAAAATGCATAGAAAATTTGATTATTCATGTTCGATGTCAAATTCGTTTTTTATTTATTATTTTTACTCTTAATTGGTGGAGAAATGATTTAGGGGGTGCGTTGGACTTGAATTTTTAGGAGATTTTGGATTTTTATTATAACTAGAGTATTTTTCATGTATTTTACATTTTTAAATTTTTAAATTTTATTTTATATGATTTTTTCAATTTATAAAGATTATAAATATTTTATATGTTTGAACTAAATGGTTTATTTCCTGTTTCATTTTGGGAAATTAATGGGGAAATTAGCTTTAGTCTTTGTAAGACCAACTTCCGGTTAGTATAGAATATGTTTACGTATCATACAACCAAAAATCACACAACGGACACAGTAATGATGAGGGAAATAGTTTTTTTTTCTAGCCATTGGCGATCATTGACATTTGATCTTATTTAGTATAAGAACTATAAAAATGTAAACATTTCGGTTATATATGACTTGGTATGGATGAAGTTTTTCTAAAAAATGTTGGGGGAGATAGTTTTAGCGTTAAAAAGAAAGTGGTAGATGTAAATTTTGATATATTGGTTACATTATTCAAGATTTTTATTTGTGATGACGAACACAATGCCAGTTTCGGGTTAATGTTGTCAATGTGGCTAAGAGTGAGACTGAGACAGCGATTTTGTGTATATCCATTTTTTAAGGTGAGCATGATGTAACATATGTCTGTTTGATTCGAAGATGTATAGATTTGAAGTAAGACGAATACCGAACTGAGTGGATAATAATTGATGTTTATGAGTGAGCAGAAGCTAGAAAGGATTTCAAGTTGTCGACAAAAAAGTGGGAAATATGTTTAGAAGCGCATGGGCACTTGGTCGGCGATAATGTATACACAGTCTGGGTTTTTCAGAGTGTTGTAGTGCTTAATCATTTTACAACAATTTCTTATGGTGATGAAATATACTTTTTAGAGATGCTCTAACTCTTTTTCAATTGAAAAGAATGTCATGTTATTGTAATCTATGGGAATTATGTATGTTAATCGTGTACATCACATTGATTTATTATAGAAAGTGTATTATCATGTGAATGTAGATGATCTTTCAATTGATAATATATACACAATAGATCTACAGTAGATCATACAATAAGATCTATTTTTTCAGTCATTGTAATGGGTGTGCCATGGTCATAGGGGTTGGAGAATTTAATGGAGATTTCAAGTTCCATATTCACAGACCCATCTTTTATCTTCCTTCTCTAACTGTATAAAAAGAAGTTTGAAAATCGTTGGTGAATACCAACACTGATGAGCTCATTGAGAAGCTAGATGTGAATATGCAGTCCATTAGACAAACAAGATCAGCTATAATCCGGGAGACTAGGTGAATCTCAACTGTGCCGGAAAGCATATTGTTTGGTGAGACGGTTGATACCGTTATCATCTCCAATTCCATAGGTATATTTGACTTTGAAACGAACCGTGAAAATGACGTCGGATAAGATTGTGGTGGGAGATCACTCGAGAGTCCTTTTGGGTCATAAAATGGGCTAGAACACTTGTTGTTTAAAGTCCAGGCCCAGAAAAGTGGAATGAAGCTCGCGTCTCGGCGTTGGAGGGCTGTGTCAAAATCACCGGTGAGCTCGCATCTCGGCGTTGGAGGCACAAAACGTCGTGGTGGTGGGGCGACCTCTCGTCTGAGAGTGACTTGTTCCGAAGAAGGCGTGAGCGGCTTGAAGATAAGAGTGAGGAAGCACATAAACAGAGAACTCAACGGTGTGGTGGTGACGGCTCCGCCTTGTCGGTGTGAGAACAAGACAGCAGTGGATTTTTCGTTGGTGGAGATGAAGGGAAGCGGGAGTGATATCGACGTGGATNGACAGATGTTGAAGCCAAAACCATACCCAAAAAGATCAAAAGAATTTTTTTCAAAAGCTGCAGTTACACAACCAGCAGCTGTCAGTAGTTACAATTAGAGCTACCTGAAATTTGATCAAGAGATTCAGCGCTTTAAACATGATAAAATTTTAAAATAGATAGATCAACCCTACTTCCAAACATATTATATACCTGAATTGTTGGATTGCCTTTACCAAACAGAGATAACTGGCAATCAAAACAACGAGAAGAGGTGAGTCTCTTAATGGCGATATACAGAGAAATATTGACTCCTTACAATCTTGCAAGAGCAAATGCAACGTTAGCATTTGTAGAAGTTGGAAACCGGGAGAAGCCTTTTGGCACTGGCCAAATCGATTCATTTGGATCTAGTGTATCCCATTTGTCTATAAGCAATGAATTAGCCAGTTGCTAACACAGTCCAAAGAAAAACGAAAGCAAGACCAATTCATTATCAGTATTTCGGGGGGAAGTGAGTAAATTTAGTTTGACGAAAGGAGATAATTTTAATAGTTAATTATCATCAATACATGAAAGGGTTAGAAGAGTTGTCGAGTGTGGATACTGCGTAATCACGGCTTTGTTGATAAAGACCAATGCCATATGAAACAGGTGGGATTAAGCTCCTCTCTGTATAGGTTTAATTCTCTGTGAATTTGGAAATCAAGATCTACACAATCACCATTTTTTAAAATTTCATTACTTTAGGAAGCAGTCGAATCATAAAATCCAATAAATTAGTGTTCCTATGTCCTAAATCGATCAAACTTAATCCCAAACACTTGGCAGATCAAACCCATGAAGTATTAACGAAGTTGGATGTACAAAAGAAGAAGATTCAGAGGAAGAGTACCTAATGGATGAGCTAGGTTGCGTTTCGGCTTGAACCTCCATGGAAAGATGAGTGCTTTCGAGTTTAAAATGTTGTTATAAAGTTGAGTATTGCTACGCACATGATTAAAAAGAAATGGAAACTGAAGAATAAACGCGAAACACTGTTATTAGCATCACAGGAAGATAAACCTGTGATTGAATTGATTATTTTTCAGTTTTTCATTGGATCAATTGTTTGTGTTGAGCATCCTATATTCTTATATATAGAGAGTTGCAGGAGAAACTGAAGAGTTGGTGGACATGGAGTGATTGCCTTGTTGAATGCATGAGTTATCTCATCAGAGGTGGAGACACCGGAGAGTTGAAACTGATGTATGATGATGACCTAAACGACGAATAGAGGAAACGAAAAGGTGACGGTCAGAGTTGTGGTGAGATTTTTTTTTTGAGAAATGTTGCGGCTATTGTTTATGACATGTCACAATATGATTGGCTGATTTTTTGATCTGAGCTGGGAATGCCTTTCCTTTGAGTATATCTCNTGCTAATGAGAAGGGATGATGAAGCAATTTTTTAAGAATAGTTCAAGTATACCTACTGTTGTCTCTCTAAAATTGCTTAAACAGAGAGCACTCACAGAGTCAAGAAAATTATAAATATACACGCAGCAGAAGCCAATAGTTTCAACAGCAGCCCTCACCAGATTCTCAGGTCCCAAGTAACAAAAGAAGAAGCTACTCCGGCCGATCATGATGAGCACTGATACTGCTCCTTCACGGGTCTTGTTGCAACCATTGCACCTGGATCTAGAACTATTGCAAGAATCTCTGCAGACACATAGCTCGATCCCAGCACGTGTTCCATAATCTCATCTGGTCAGGATGTCAGATCAAAGCAAAAAACTAAAGATGGTTGTTGTTAGTGCAGAGTTCACAATGGTGCAAAAATGGTAGGGAAAGGAAACTGTTATTCACCATTATGTCGACCAAGGAAAGTCGTCTTCTGCACCAGACTTCTCAACCATCACAAAGTACATAATCTGCTAAACATTTTTTTTTTCATTTATCATATGGTTTACTGGGAAGATAGATATGCAAGAGAAGTATAAAGAAAGATGAAACCAACCTGGAAAAGGACAGATGTTGAAGCCAAAATCATACCCAAAAATATCAAAAGAATTTTTTTCAAAAGCTGCAGTTACACAACCAGCAGCTGTCAGTAGTTACAATTAGAGCTACCTGAAATTTGATCAAGAGATTCAGCGCTTTAAACATGATAAAATTTTAAAATAGATAGATCAACCCTAGTTCCAAACATATTATATACCTGAATTGTTGGATTGCCTTTACCAAACAGAGATAACTGGCAATCAAAACAGCGAGATATACAGAGAAATATTGACTCCTTACAATCTTGCAAGAGAAAATGCAACGTTAGCACTGTAGAAGTTGGAAACCGGGAGAAACCTTTTGGCACTGGCCAAATCGATTCATTTGGATCTAGTGTTTCCTATTTGTCTATAAACAATGAATTAGCCAGTTGCTCACACAGTCCAAAGAAAAACGAAAGCAGGACCAATTCATAATCAGTATTTCGGGGGGAAGTGAGTAAATTTAGTTTGACGAAAGGAGATAATTTTAATAGTTAATAATCATCAATACATGAAAGGGTTAGAAGAGTTGTCGAGTGTGGATACTGCGTAATCACGGCTTTGTTGATAAAGACCAATGCCATATGAAACAGGTTGGATTAAGCTCCTTTATGTATAGGTTTAATTCTCTGTGAATTTGGAAATCAAGATCTACACAATCACCATTTTTTTTAAATTTCATTACTTTAGGAAGCAGTCGAATCATAAGAGCCAATAAATTAGTGTTCCTATGTCCTAAATCGATCAAACTTAATCCCAAACACTTGGCAGATCGAACCCATGAAGTATTAACGAATCTGGATGTACAAAAGAAGAAGATTCAGAGGAAGAGTACCTAATGGATGACCTAGGTTGCGTTTCGGCTTGAACCTCCATGGAAAGATGAGTGTTCTTAGCATCACGGGAAGATAAACCTGTGATTGAATTGATTATTTTTCAGTTTTTCATTGGATCAATTGTTTGTGTTGAGCATCTTATATTCTTATATATAGAGAGTTGTAGGAGAAGCTGAAGAGTTGGTGGACATGGAGTGATTGTCTTGTTGAATGCAAGAGTTATCTCATCGGAGGTGGAGACACCGGAGAGTTGAAACTGATGTATGATGATGACTTAAACGACAAATAGAGGAAACGAAAAGGTGACCGTCGGAGTTATGTTGAGATTTTTTTTTGAGAAATGATGCGGCTATTGTTTATGACATGTCACAATATGATTGGCTGATTTTTTGACCTGAGGTGGTATAATGCTCTTTTACTCTTGCTTTAGGCTATATATCTTTCTCAACAAGCTCAACACCAGTTGATTTGTTTGAGAATTTTTAGACTAAAAAATCTAATTCACAACCCATTATCGGTTACTACGATTAATTACTACATCATACGGTGTAAGATTTCATTAAGATTTAATTTCTCAATTAAAACTCAATATTTGCTATCATGGCGCTTCGAAGAACGACACAGCTACTTTTGCCAAACACTAGAATCTTTCACCCTAAGGTTTCAAGAAGCTTTACAACAAGCGGGTGGAAAACGCTTACCAGTGACTTACAAATCAACATGGTCTCTATATATATATTGACTCTCAATTAAAGTTTGTGATCGAAGTTGTTTAAGAGTATTTTGGTCTTAAGAATATACTCTTTATCGGCTTTACAGCATAATAGCTTACTAGCAATACAAAAAGATTGTGACACAAAGTTTGTGATTGAAGTTGTTGCCTTGGTGGAGTCTTCAATGGTGTCAATTTCAAACAAATAAAGGATACCACAATGAAACATGATGCTATATATTAAATGTTTCAGAAGCTTCTCCACATAATTGATATTTTCTCCATACCGTTCATCCTCTCTTAACCAGCGCATACTGGCTTATCAGCGCATCTGCAATTGATAAGCCAGTATGCGCATTCTTTCACCATAAAGTTTTCAACTTAGGAGGGATATCCAATTTCCACACTGCTTTGTAAATTCCTTCTTCCTCTTGTTCTACAATCTGCGTGAATTGAGCAGATTTGGTGTGAGAGCTCAATTGTACGTTCGTTGAATTTGTAAGAAAGGATGATTAATATGAGAGTAAAAGACAATGAGGAACAGAGAAAACAGAGAGATAAGTGATGAAGAGTAAATTAAGTTGAGAATAAGAGAGTATGAGTATCAAGAGATTATAGAGATTGACAGTAACCAAGAGAGAAGAGAATGTTGAAGAAGAAAGGGGAACTCCCCTCTTTCAGCTTAGATTATAATTGATTACAATGAGGGCTCTTTATACCCAACACACACACTAGACAAATGAGAGGAAGAAGACAAAGAGAGATAGATCTAGATTCAAAATGAATGGTTGGGATGGGAGGATCTGAATTAATTTGAATTGAATGGCTGAGATGCAGGAGAGCTTCCAATGTGATAGTGACAGCTCTTAACAGCCATCTTTCTTCTCTCCAACATGTTATTTTAATCTCCACTTGTCCAGCCTCTCTCTGCAAAGGCCAGAACCTAATTAGAATTCAAATTTACCTCTTAAGTTGAAGTTGCACGAATTTCACTCTTAGACTCAAGTCTGGCACTCAAGTTTCAAGTCTAACTCCTTAATTCTGCATGTCAACAGAATTAGTATCCTAACTTAACGGTTTCTCCATTACTTGTGAATATCTGGGACACGTGATCTCTTACATTAGTCATACTGGGTTGGATCTGCTTTTTTTTCTGGATGTATGCATGAACAACGTATTGTTCCATGCATGAAAATTTTTAATGAAAAGGTTTCATGCGTTAAGAAATAGCAGTGTGATTTAATTATCATAATTACTCGATGTTAAATCTTAAATGTAAAACGTTGAATACTTTGGAGTCAAATTATTATGAAAAATTAAATTTATGAATCCCAAAAAAGTAAACCGATTGTATTTTTAACAAAACAAGAATTTGGACTGGGCAAATTTTGGCTATGTATAATAAATTAATAATACTTGTCACCACAATACAAAGTTCAGACATGGAAACTATCTGATTGTTTCCGGCCAAAGTAGGTCAGAGTTGACCCATAAATACATTAATGACAATTGGAAAAGAAAATGGTAAGAAAATAAAGGGTATGATATAGCCACATTGTAGAAGTTTTTATTTTAATTAATACAAAAGAAATTCAAGTTTCTTACCCAAAAATGGGCGAGGTTTCCGTGCACTTAAAAAAGTTCATGTGAGATTACAATATTTTATTTTATGTAATCTATTTTTTTCTAAAACATTTACCATAAATTTATCGCGTATTTACAAAAAAAAAATGATATCTTACAGTTTTGCTGATTTTCCTCTCTATAAAGTGCTATCTGTATACTGAGCCCTAGAAAAGAAATAAATAAAGGTCTTGAGGGAGACAATAAAGATAGAAAGTCATTTATTTTGGCAAGAATATGGTGGTCAATGTTATTAATGCTATAAAATCAGACAATTGTATTGGTAACAAAGAGACACCAAGCCTCGGAGTCAAAGGATCACAACTAAACAAATAAGAAATCAGTTTTTTTTTACTATGAATCAATAAGCAAAAGAAATACTTTTGAAACTTTTCTTTTGCCCGCTGAAAAATCATGGGGTGTTGCCACTCATTGTCTTCCGGGGAAGTTCCTCAACAGCGAGCCCACCAAAACCACGGAGAAGGAGATCCACCATTGACAAAGTTTTCCTTCTCCGATCTCAACGTGGCCACCGAAAATTTTAGTTTGAAAAATGTTGTTTCAGAGAGCGGAGGAGAATCGTCCAATATTGTCTACAAGGGCCGTTTGCAGAATCATGGTTTGATCGCTGTTAAAAAATTTAATAATATGGCTTGGACTGATCCCAAGACATTTGTGGTATCCTTTATTTGTTTGAATTTTTTTTTTATCAATTATGAGACGGTTAATGATTGCCTTTTTGATGGGTTTGATTATCGTTTGTCTTTCAGGAGAAGGCACATAGAGTTGGGGGGATAAAGCACAAGAGACTCGTTAATTTGATTGGATATTGCTGTGAAGGAAATGAAAGGCTTCTCGTTGCCGAGTTCATGCCAAATGATACTCTTGCTAAGCATTTGTTCCGTCGTATGTTCTTTTACTTTTATACATTATATATTAGTAGTTTACTTAACATTATTGTCATTTAGATGGTTTTGAAGACAAACAAATGTTGCGACTAGAAGGATCCAAAACTAACATGCATCTTATGTTTGTACAATCGATTGAATCCGAACTTGTTAGTATCTTACGTTTTGAACTTTGTTCCATTGTTATTCACAGGGAAAAATCATACCATGGAATGGGAAGTGCGATTGAAAGTAGCATATTCTATAGCTGAAGCATTGGATTGTTGTAGTAGTGCAGGCTTTGCATCCTACAATAATTTAAGTGCTTACTCAATTCTGTTTGATGAGGTATGTATAATAGATTCTTCTCAAAAACATTTTCCTAGCTATGCCTTCTTGTGGTCTAAAGACGCTGGACCACCATTTTAATATTTTTGCTTCATGGATATTGAAGAATGGTGATGCATGTCTTTCCTGTTTTGGGTTAATGAAGGAGACCAACAATGATCGAAAAACAGCCGGTAATCGATTTTCAATCATCTATTCATATTATTGTTATTATTTTTATCATTATTAGAATGTGATAATATATTGTGGTTGTAGGAAGTGTGAACCCTGAAAGTGTGATGTTTAGATTTGGTACCATCCTTGTGGATTTGCTAAGTGGAAAGCCAATTCCTCCAAGCCATGTAAGTTATTGTGTTCAAGTTTTTCTTACTTACAAGTAGGCTGATATGTGGAGATAAAACATTTTGTCTTTACTTTGTGAGTGTAATCCTTGGACTATCTTTCATTGTCAATTTTGTGCTTCTAGGCTCATGATATGATACATGGGAAAAATGTTGCTGAGTTGATGGATCCAAACTTGAAGGGAAAGTTCTCTGCAGACGAAGCTACCATAGTTTTCAAACTCGCCTTTAAATGTCTGCAATACGAGGATAGAGAGAGTCGCAACACAAAACACATTGTTAGAACACTTGAAACCTTGCAAACTAAAACAGATGTAATCTATTATTGTGACAGTAGTTTCATCCTCGATATTTTTTTTTTGCATTTATGTTAAAACCGATATTCTTGCTTGCAGGCTCCATCTTACGCAATGCTTGAAATGGCACATCATAGAGAGTTATCTTCGAATAAACTTTCGCCACTAGGAAAGGCCTGTTTGAGAATGGACCTCACAGCTATTCATAAAATCTTGGTGATAGCAGAATATGAAGATGACAAGGAGGTGGTTGAGGTAACCTAACCAAGCACACCAAGTAATGAATGATTCTGCTGCCAATTTGGCATCAAAGGGCTTACTATTCTATTGTATGGGTTTGTTTATGTGCTAAGTTCTCTTTCGAAGAATGGATGGAAGAGGCAAAAGATATTCAAGAGGTTCGAAAACATGGTGATCAAGCCTTCCTAGAGCAAGACTTTGAAACCGCCATTAACTGTTATTCTCAGGTAATTAGTATGTTCAACCCTATTGCATCTTACCTTGCATTTATTAAATGTACTGTTTCTATAACTGTATGTTTTCTGTCCGAAGTTCATTGATTCTAGGAGAACGGTGTATCCAAGTGTTTATGCGAGGCGTAGTCTATGCTATTTATTCTGCAATCAACCAGATCGAGCACTTCACGATGGGATGATTGCGCAAGAAGTATTCCCTGATTGGCCAACCGCCTTCTACTTGCAGTCTGTGGCACTATCCAAATTAAATATGATCACTGATTCTGCTGATACTTTGAAAGAGGCAACTCTTCTTGAAGCAAAAAGACATCACCGTAAGCAAGATTCTTGATTTTGCTGATCTGTACTTTTGTCCTGTGTAAACTCTGAGATGAGGATATACAAATGTTGTAACATTTTTCCTTCTTGCAGTGACCATATTTTGAATTAGTTTTGTTTAATTACATTTCAAGAAAAAAATATAAAAACATAAAAGATTTATTTCCATAGAATAGTTTCTAAAGAGAAAGTCGAACATAATCATTTACATTTCCAAATTTATTGCACTTACAAGTAAAAATTCTACAAATTAATAATATTGAGACTTTGATATTTTATTCTATAAAATATGAAAATGGTTGATTCTACCGTATATAAATGTTAAATTTTATATATTTGACTTTCATATCTTTTTATCGTACTATTTGGTGTATACGAAATATGCTTCCTAGAATTTAAATATGATTTTAGATATAATTTTAATAAATATTATTCAAATATTTATAAATATCAATAAAATATAGAGATAGTACATGCTGATTTTACCTGCATAAACCCGGATAAAAGCTGCATATGGGGTCAAGGTAATTATAGTTCATTACAAGAGAGATAAGTTGCCATAGTAGCGTTTATGAGAGATAACTAGGTCTTTTTGGCCTTGATGGAAGGTTGCCTAGATGATAGGCGATGTGTCTAGACAGATATGCGAATGCGATGTGCCTAGATGAATCTCTTCCTCCCTAGATGATAGGCGATGTGCCGTTTTCCTTTTTCTCTAAGAGTTTTTGACCGGTTTCTATTTTTTTTAGTGATTTTTTAATTTTTAAAATCGGCCGAGTTCTTTATTTAATAGACCTTGTTGAGGGAAACAAGCTATCTCCAATAACCATAAAAAAAATCCAGAAAAGGTAGGAATTCCATATTACGACCCGAACAATTGATCAGTGCCAAATACAACATCAACTCAATTATAATTCAAAAAAACTACCCAAACTTCTTAAAATGTGCTTCAATCTACATTGACTCTAACAGAAGTTAGTCAATCGTTAACAAGATAAAACGACGTCGTTCTGATATATAATTTAAGTCGACTCCAATACTCTCAGTCGTGCCAAATAGGATCCGAACAAATGGTCAGTGCCAAAACCAACCTCAGCTTAATTATAATTTAAGAAAAACTACATGAACTTCTTAAAACGTGCATAAATCTACATTGACTCTAACAAAAGTTAGTCAACCGTTAACAGGATAAGATGACGTCATTTTGATATATATCTTTTAAAAAATATGTTCATTCCAGAACTCAAACTGTGGTGTGATACATTTTTAAAGGGGCACACTAACAACTAGATAAAAGTAAGTTTTGAAATATTATTACAAATTTGAAATTATATAAACTATACTATTCTTCATTTTATCCAATTTAAAATTTTGGTGACAATTTTTTCTGATATATATAAATACATTAACATGTTTTTTATTTATCATATCTTTAATAAACTTATATCTTACTAAAATATAAATAATAAAATATTTATTATTATACGATCTTAAATATACTTAAAACTTTGAATTTATCTATAAAATTTTCTCATATAAATTATTTTTAATTTTTAAACTTAAGTGGAATTTTTTTTTGTTTTTCAAAGTTAATATTATATATTTTGATATTTTGTTCAAAAATTTTAATTTTACCTTTCTTTCACTAAGATATCTTGTACAAAATATTAGAGGTATTAAAAAATAACTAAAATATATATAAGCAATCACCAAAGTTTTAAATTGGATAAGATGAAGAAGAATAATAGTTTATATAATGGGAAATTTCAGTTTGTAATAATACTTCAAATAATTACTTTAGTCTAGTTGTTAGTGTGTCCCTTTAAAAGGGTATCCCGGCACAGGTTTGAGTCCCGAAATGAATGTATTTTTAAAATATATATATATATCAAAACGACGTCGTCTTATCTTATTAACGGTTGATTAACTTCTGTTAGAGCCAATGTAGATTTATGCACGTTTAAAAAAGTTTGGGTAATTTATCTTAAATTATAATTGAGTTGAGGTCGTTTTTGGCACTGAACATTTGTTCGGGTCATATTTGGCACAACTGAGAGTGTTGGGGTCGAAATTGGCACTTTTCCTCGTATATCAAAACGACGTTGTTTTATCTTGTTAACGGTTGACTAACTCCTGTTAGAGTCAATGTAGATTTATGCACGTTTTAAGAATTTCAGATAGTTTTTTTGAATTATAATTTGAGTTGAGGTCGTATTTGGCACTGATCAATTGTTCGGGTCATATTTGGCAGTACTGAAATTGTTGGGGTCGAAATTGGCATTTTTCCCAACAAGAGGGAGATGGATTACCATAACTTGAGGAATCTCATTCTCTAAAAGGGAGATATCATCAAACCTTAATCATCCTCCATTCTAGTGGCCAAAAACAAAGACAATACACTTAAAAAAAAAAGAGAACGCATTTAACAGTCAAGTTTACGTTCCCCTGTCTCTCGGAGTCAGGGAATAGTAATTTATGAGTCACACGCACTGAGGAGATGAAACTAATGGGTCTATATGGTCAATGATGGGCTTATCACTTCCAAGGTCCCACACACTGACTAACGTCAGTGTGAAAACAAAGCAAGATCTGTTGCAGATCAGGACAAGAGCAACAACGATTGATTCGACATATGTAAAGACTCAATGAGTTTTACCCTAGTTTTCTTCTCGGAAACTTCATGGAATATCTTGGTATGTTCGAAAGAAATTATCTCATCCATGAGAAGTCCATGATTCAAAGTTTGAATATTTATTACATCAGATTTTCTTATGTTACAAACTTACAAAAGATACATAGATCTGCTGAGTAAATACAAATTTTATTGATAATTCTAAAGCTGAAGCCAAGCATCTTACAAGGTCTTTCTTTTTTTTTTTTGCTCAGGTGAAGGAGGGTAGGTATCACTGAAGAATAGTTAGTTCTGTTGGGAGATTTTTTTTTTTTTTTTTT
>QGKV02000759.1:5390163-5438174 GCA_003260655.2 Brassica cretica | reverse complement strand
TTTTTTTTTTTTTTTTTTTACATATCCTAAAAATTTAGCAGGTTAACAATTGGGGTAAGATTCTGGAGCCATGGGCTTATACTCAAGAACTGGTCTTGTCCCCATTCTAATCCTTGTTTAGGTAATTGCAGCTCTGGTAATGGCAAGACTCCACATGGTAGCTTCAGCGATGAAGAAGACTCCTTCATCTCTGTTTCTCTTTGCTTCTCTTCATGTCCTTGAAGCATGAAGTTGTTGTTTGCTTCTTGCATGGCTGATGCTTGAGGAAAAGGGAGCGAAGTCTTCATCAAGTTTTCTTCTTTTCCAACGTAAGAAATGGTCTCGGAAGACGAGAGAGGAGAGTTTGGGCATGTTTGAGTCATCTTAGATTCCATCTCTGCTCTTTGCTCCAACACTTTAAGGGAAGTGGCTTTTCTGTATATCTTACACAGCACAACGTCCTGCGACCAAACAAGAACACAAGATGAGAAAAAGAGTTGTTTCTTGATAACAGAGCTTTCGTTTTTTTTAAGGTACCTTTGGTAAGGTGCAATTGTCAGGCATACGGTACTCGTTCATGACCCAATCAGTCTTGCTTCCACCTGGTGCTCTACCTCTGTAGAACACAAGGGTCTTCTTGAGCCCAATCACACGTTTTGGCTCAGACAAGCTTATGATCTTACGGTCGGAACCAGTTGCTTTCCAATATCCTTTCTCAGTTGTCCTGCTTGGTCTCCCTCCGTTCCCATGCTTCCTTTCCCTTGGAACAAAGAAATACCATTCCCTCTCACCGATTTTCGATAAACCTGTGATCACAATTCAGATTTTTATTAATAAATAAGATTTTTATATGAATGAAGAAAGTAAGTATACTGGTACATACGTGGTAAGTCCCATGGATCATGGCGATAGATGTTGAGGAAACCAATGACTTCGACTTTGGAGAATTTCCCGCAAACCATGTTCTTGAGGTAGTAATCAGTAAGCTCCTCCTCGGTCGGGTGGAATCTGAAACCTGGAAGCTCAATCTCTTTTGACATAGCTCTCACTGTCTCTAAAGACGCTTACCGAAGTTTTTGTTGCTTTAAAAGCTTTGTAAGTGAAAAGGTTGTTGGTGATGATATCACTAATGGTGCAATGCTTATTTATATATAACACTAAGACCTTATGTGATGAGAGAGATTCTTTGTCTGATGAGGGCCATGGGGCTATGTTTTATTGGAGCAGACCAAGTCAAGAGGAAGATGTGGATGCAGGATTTAACATATTAAATTTTGAAAGTCATGTGTGCAATTTTCTAATGTGTTAGTAGTTTCTTCTTAACGTCCATACTTTTAGACGTTTGTGATGTTGACTGAGAAAGAGAGAGGTCTTGATCAAAGTGAATGGAGCCCACGCGCTTTTATCGTAGAAAGGGTCTTGAGGTTTTGGACCAGAAGCTTTGGTGCCCCAAAAGAATCAGTGTATTTTGATCGTGGGACTTCCACCATTTAGTTTAATCTGAGGCTTGACTTTCGAAGTCTCCTCTAAAAGACGGGAAGTCTTTTTCCTCTGTGGGACAGAACCTTGAACTCTATTTTTCTTCTTCTTCTGAGTGCTAATTAACATAAACCAATTATCCTTCCCTGTCACTTTAAGTGATGTTTACCAATTTTTATTTTGTTTCATAATATATGATATTTTCGTAGTTCTAAATAAAATTTAATGTCATTTAAAACTTGTGACCAATTACAAAATACTACATTTTTTTCTTATTTTTTAAATTAGTTGTATTTAATGTTATTTTATATGATCAAGATAAATTACATAAAATTTTGTATTTTTTTAATATTTATGCAAAAACCTTAAACATCACTTAAAGTGATACAGAGGGAGTATGACATAAGCGCATTAAAGATAATTAAACCCTTTTTTTCCTTTGATAATATAACTTTGTGAATTACATACTCCCTTCGTTTTTTAATATAAGTCGTTTTAGAATTGTGCACATAGATTAAGAAATCATTAATTTTTTATATTTTCTAAACAAAAACATCATTAATTATTTACCTAACCGCAAATCAACCAATAATAAAATAGAAGGTATATTATCATTGGTCATATAACATTAAGTGTTAATAAATTTTACATAGAAAACCAAAATTGTCATATAATTTGGAACATAAAAATTCTTCTAAAACGAATTATATAAAAAAAACGGAGGGAGTATTATTTTAAGGTAATATAAAATGATATTACGTTTTAAAGTATTAATTACAAGACATAAGTATTGGAGCTTTCCATAGACATATTTGTTTGTTGGTTATTCTATTCTGGTCTGGTTATCCAGAATATTTCAAGTTTGAGTAATAAAATATCTTTTTGAGTTGAACAAGTCATATGAAGACAAAAAGAAGAAGAAATGCGATGAATTTGGGATTGCTTTAAATATTTTATCTTCTGGCACTACAAGAAAACACATGCTTAACGAGGAAAGTTAACGAGGAAAAACAATCCTCGTAAATTTACGTCGATTTTACGAGAAACTTACGTGGAAAACTAATGTCATCGTTATTTCCTTGTAAAGTAACGACAAAAGCGTTTCGTCGTAAAGTCGATGTAATTTGACGTGTCTTTTACGAGAAAATACTATTTCCTCGTAAATACGACGTAAACTTCGTGTGTTATTTACGAGAAAATAATTTATGTGTATTTAGCGAGGAAATTTTGAATCCACCAACTTTGTAGGTGTTACACGTTTTTTTTTTGCCACCTAATTAATTTTCGTCGTAAATTCATAGGAAAATTACAACTACCAGATTCGAAATTTCCTATAAATATGGATGTTTGAACATCATTTTAAACACACCAACAACAAAAAACGTGAAAGAAAAAAAATGGCTGGCTCCGGGACTATTTACGAGTTGCGGAAGTGGATGTATATGCATAGAGATGCTAACGGGAGAGTGACGAAAGAATACCTTGCGGGTCTGGAGACATTTATGCATCAAGCAGATTCAACACCGCTCGCCCAAGAAAGTGGTAAGATGTTCTGTCCTTGTCGGAAATGCAACAATTCGAAACTGGCAAACCGTGAAAATGTTTGGAAGCATTTAATAAATAGAGGTTTCACGNTAAGCAAAATCGTCGTTAATACCTCGTATATAAAAACACGGGCCTTTGTAATTCCTCGCTATTTCCTCGTACAATAAAACACGGGCCTTTGTAACTGCTCGCTATTTCGTCGTAACCTTACGAGGAATTTGCGACGATATGTAATCTTATATATACCCCCGAGCGCTCACTCTTTCTTTCCTCTCTACTTCCTCTCCACTTCCTCTCCCTTTCGTAGCAATGGTAAGCATCTCTAATTCCACTCTAATTTGGTTAGTTTAGGATATATTAGGTGGTTAGCATAGGGAATTTAGATAGGTTTACGGATTTTATGTTATTTAGTGTTGATTAGGTGGATAATATTGAGAAATATACTGTTGATGTTAACTTTAAAAATTAAATTTTTTTCTCAGGTTCGAAAAGGAAGACTTACTGCCCATTACAGAGAGATGTTCGGTGAGCCGGGTAGTCGTTTAGACCCCTCTTCTTCAGCTCCCGGTTCTTCGGGTCAGGCGACTGTCCCGAGACTCAGTACACTCAGAGAGTCTCTGGGTCTACTTCTTCTAGTGCACCATCGGCTCCTCATGTGCCTTCCCCGATGACTCATCCGACGATGCCTCCTCCTGTGCCTCCTCCGATGGCACCTACGATGGCCGCCGATATTCATACCGATTTGATGGTGCATCCGAGTGCTCCTTACTCGCAGTACACTGTAGAGGACATTCTCCGTCTGCCAGGCAGAGAAGGTTTACCAGTCATCAACCCCGACCGACCGGACGAAACCTTGTGATATGTTGCATTAATTTTTTTTTTAATTCATTTAAAATTCTTTTGTAACATTAAAAAATAATTTAAATTTTAAATTTGTATTTTCCAGCTGGGGGGTTGACAGATGTCTTGCATCGGACGTAACCGACACGATCAAAGGTTATTTCTCCATGGCACATCCGAACTGGAGTAAGACGCCTCACTACGTCAGAAAGACGTGTTTCAAAATTTACACTGTAAGTTTCTATTAATTAATTATATATACTTTAATTTTTTCATGATTTATATATATACTTTCTAAAAAATTAATTGTTAATTTATTTTTTCCAACAGCAAAAATATAATTGGGCCTTGGGGATCACTGAGAGGGTGAGGAAGAAGTTTAACGCGAAGGCGAAAGTTCGCTTGTTGGACACGGTCTCCAACTGGAAGGGTGACTGGATCGTGAAGGGGTATGAGCGTGGCAAACCCGCTGAGCTCACCACGGATGTGTGGGATGGCCTCATCCGTTATTGGCGCCTTCCTGATTCCATTAGAATCGCCCAGNAAAAATACCAGATTAACATGTGGCAAGACTTCCAGCAATTATAATACGTAAGTCTCGCCCACATGAATTCTAATATCTTCTCCTTTTCCTATTTTTTTCAAATATTTATAATTTGAATAGGATTTTGCTGAGGAATGTGATTTGAGATAGGGTGTGATTTGGGAGTTTGTGTGTGGTTTGAGAATGAGAGTTGTGGGTATATTTATAGGAAAGCAAGGCTCGTTAATTCCACGTAAGCAAAATCGTCGTTAATACCTCGTATATAAAAACACGGGCCTTTGTGATTCCTCGCAATTTCCTCGTATTGAAAAACACGGGCCTTTGTAACTGCTCGCTATTTCGTCGTAACCTTACGAGGAATTTGCAAGGATATGTAATCTTATATATACCCCCGAGCGCTCACTCTTTCTTTCCTCTCTACTTCCTCTCCACTTCCCCTCCATTTCGTAGCAATGGTAAGCCTCTCTAATTCCTCTCTAATTTGGTTAGTTTAGGATAAATTAGGTGTTTAGTATAGGGAATTTAGATAGGTTTACGGATTTTATGTTATTTAGTGTTCATTAGGTGGATAATGTTGGGAAATATACTGTTGATGTTAATTTTAAAAATTTAATTTTTTTCTCAGGTTTATGTTATTTAGTGTTTATGTTATTTAGTGTTCATTAAAAAATAATTTATATTTAAAATTTGTATTTTCCAGGTGGGGGGTTGACGGATGTTTTGCATCGGACGTAACCGACACGATCAAAGGTTACTTCTCCATGGCACATCCGAACTGGAGTAAGACGTCTCACTACGTCAGAAAGACGTGGTTCAAAATTTACGCTGTAAGTTTCTATTAATTAATTATATATACTTTAATTTTTTCATGATTTATATATATACTTTATAAAAAACTAATTGTTAATTTATTTTTTCCAACAGTAAAAATATAATTGGGCCTTGGGGATCACTGAGAGGGTGATGAAGAAGTTTAACGCGAAGGCGAAAGTTCGCTTGTTGGACACGGTCTCCAACTGGAAGGGTGACTGGATCGTGAAGGGGTATGAGCGTGGCAAACCCGCTGAGCTCACCACGGATGTGTGGGATGGCCTCATCCGTTATTGGCGCCTTCCTGATTCCATTAGAATCGCCCAGGCTTGCTCTAACTCCCGTAACACGGTCGATGAGCACGGAAACGGNTTCTTTTATAACATTAAAAAATAATTTATATTTTAAATTTGTATTTTCCAGGTGGGGGGTTGACGGATGTCTTGCATCGGACGTAACCGACACGATCAAAGGTTACTTCTCCATGGCACATCCGAACTGGAGTAAGACGCCTCACTACGTCAGAAAGACGTGGTTCAAAATTTACGCTGTAAGTTTCTATTAATTAATTATATATACTTTAATTTTTTCATGATTTATATATATACTTTCTAAAAAACTAATTGTTAATTTATTTTTTCCAACAGCAAAAATATAATTGGGCCTTGGGGATCACTGAGAGGGTGAGGAAGAAGTTTAATGCGAAGGCGAAAGTTCGCTTGTTGGACACGGTCTCCAACTGGAAGGGTGGCTGGATCGTGAAGGGGTATGAGCGTGGCAAACCCGCTGAGCTCACCACGGATGTGTAGGATGACCTCATCCGTTATTGGCGTCTTCCTGATTCCATTAGAATCGCCCAGTCTTGCTCTAACTCCCGTAACACGGTCGATGAGCACGGAAACGGGCCGATGCTTCACATTACGGGCCAAAAACCCCACGCCGGTGTCCGTTTGGAAATGGTAATTAAATATTTTATTAAATAAAATTTTTAATATATATATTTTTATTCTAACTTTCTTAAATGTTTTTTAGGCCAAAGAGGCGGGACATCTCCCGTCTCTTATAGAACTTTACGAGAGGACCCACAAGAACAAGGCGGACATATTTGTAGATGGCAAGTCCGAGCAAATCTACAACGACGTGGTTGCTCGGGTTGAAGACCGCCACAGCTGACCCAGCAGTCTACCGACGGATTACCCGTCACATTATCCACACTTGAAGTGGATAAAATTTACGAGGAGGTAAATTTTCAAAAAATTTAATTTTTTATTATTCATTTAATATAACTTTAAATTTTTACTAACAATATTTATTTTTTTGTTTTTAAGGTTGTCCCTAAAAAAAAGAGACGGACATTGGGGATTGGTTCCGTCAACGATGTTCCGAGAGCGACATCGTCTTATGGTCAGCAACGGGATGATGAAGTCACTGAGCTGCGTAACGAGTTGGCCGCGACAAAATCTCGTATGGGTGGAGTCGAGGGCTTCTTGGACGTTGTAGCGGCCACAAATCCGGAATGGGAGTCCATGTTGAGGAACATGCGACAACAACATCCCATTCGAGGCGAGTCATCCGACGTACATAACGAGGCGGATGTTACGAGGAGGAGTGATGAATTCTACCAGGCGATGAACGACCCTTAGTTTTTTTTTTCCGCTTGTTGTATTATAAATTCAAAACTTANAAAAGGAAGACTTACTGCCCATTACAGAGAGATGTTCGGTGAGCCGGGTAGTCGTTTAGACCCCTCTTCTTCAGCTCCCGGTTCTTCGGGTCAGGCGACTGTCCCGAGACTCAGTACACTCAGAGAGTCTCTGGGTCTACTTCTTCTAGTGCACCATCGGCTCCTCATGTGCCTTCCCCGATGACTCATCCGACGATGCCTCCTCCTGTGCCTCCTCCGATGGCACCTACGATGGCCGCCGATATTCATACCGATTTGATGGTGCATCCGAGTGCTCCTTACTCGCAGTACACTGTAGAGGACATTCTCCGTCTGCCAGGCAGAGAAGGTTTACCAGTCATCAACCCCGACCGACCGGACGAAACCTTGTGATATGTTGCATTAATTTTTTTTTTAATTCATTTAAAATTCTTTTGTAACATTAAAAAATAATTTAAATTTTAAATTTGTATTTTCCAGCTGGGGGGTTGACAGATGTCTTGCATCGGACGTAACCGACACGATCAAAGGTTATTTCTCCATGGCACATCCGAACTGGAGTAAGACGCCTCACTACGTCAGAAAGACGTGTTTCAAAATTTACACTGTAAGTTTCTATTAATTAATTATATATACTTTAATTTTTTCATGATTTATATATATACTTTCTAAAAAATTAATTGTTAATTTATTTTTTCCAACAGCAAAAATATAATTGGGCCTTGGGGATCACTGAGAGGGTGAGGAAGGCGAAAGTTCGCTTGTTGGACACGATCTCCAACTGGAAGGGTGAACTGGATCGTGAAGGGGTATGAGCGTGGCAAACCCGCTGAGCTCACCACAGATGTGTGGGATGGCCTCATCCGTTATTGGCGTCTTCCTGATTCCATTAGAATCGCCGAGTCTTGCTCTAACTCCCGTAACACGTTCGATGAGCACGGTAACGGGCCGATGCTTCACACTACAGCCAAAAACTCCACGCCGGTGTCCGTTTGGAAATGGTAATTAAATATTTTACTAAATAATTTTTTTAATATATATATTTTTATTCTAACTTTCTTAAATGTTTTTTAGGCCAAAGAGACGGCAGCAAAGAATGGAACTTTACGAGAAGACCCACAAGAACAAGGCGGACGTATTTGTAGATGGCAAGTCCGAGCAAATCTACAACGACGTGGTTGCTCGGGTTGAAGACCGCCAGACCCAGCTGACCCAGCAGTCTACCGACGGATTACCCGTAACCTTATCCACACTTGAAGTGGATAAGATTTACGAGAAGATAAATTTTCTAAAATTGTAATTTTTTATTATTCATTTAATTTAAATTTAAATTTTTACTAACAATATTTAATTTTTGTTTTTAAGGTTGTCCCAAAAAAAAGGGACGGACGTTGGGGATTGGTTCCGTCAACGATGTTCCGAGAGCGACATCGTCTTATGGTCAGCGACGGGGTGATGAAGTCACTGAGCTGCGTAACGAGTTGACCGCGGCAAAATCTGCGTTCACAGCTCGTGTGGGTGGACTCGATCGCTTCTTGGACTTTATAGCGGCCACAAATCCGGAATGGGAGACCAAGGAACATGCAACGACAAAAATCCCATTCCAGGCGAGGGACCATCCGACGACACACATGCCGAGGAGGATGTAGACAGGAGGAGTGATGAATTCCTCCGGGCGATGCACGACTCTTAGTTCTTTTTTTTTCCGTGGTTGTATTATAAATTCAAAACTTATTAATGTATAAAATATTTGCGTATTTATTTATTTTTAAAATTTTAATTTTATTAATAAATTAAATAATTTTAAATATTTTTTAATTATATTTTTAAATTTGTTAAATAATAAAACGAAGTAGATTCGTAGCTAATCTACGACTTATTTACGTTGAACATTTACGAGGAAATCACGAGAAATGTTAAACGAGTAGTTTACGAGGAAATACTTTCAAGNCTTGCTCTAACTCCCGTAACACGGTCGATGAGCACGGGAACGGGCCGATGCTTCACACTACGGGCCAAAAACCCCACGCCGGTGTCCGTTTGGAAATGGTAATTAAATATTTTATTAAATAATTTTTTTAATATATATATTTTTATTCTAACTTTCTTAAATGTTTTTTAGGCCAAAGAGACGGGACATCTCCCGTCTCTTATGGAACTTTACGAGAGGACCCACAAGAACAACGCGGGCGTATTTGTAGATGGCAAGTCCGAGCAAATCTACAACGACGTGGTTGCTCGGGTTGAAGACCGCCAGACCCAGCTGACCCAGCAGTCTACCGACGGATTACCCGTCACCTTATCCACACTTGAAATAGATAAGATTTACGAGGAGGTAAATTTTCTAAAATTTTAATTTTTTATTATTCCTTTAATTTAACTTTAAATTTTTACTAACAATATTTATTTTTTGTTTTTAAGGTTGTCCCAAAAAAAAAAGAGACGGACGTTGGGGATTGGTTCCGTCAACGATGTTCCGAGAGCGACATCTTCTTATGGTCAGCGACAGGATGATGAAGTCACTGAGCTGCGTAACGAGTTGACCGCGACAAAATCTGCGTTCACAGCTCGTGTGGGTGGACTCGATCGCTTCTTGGACTTTATAGCGGCCACAAATCCGGAATGTGAGACCATGTTGAGGAACATGCGACGACAAAATCCCATTCCAGGCGAGGGATCATCCGACGACACACATGCCGAGGAGGATGTAGACAGGAGGAGTGATGAATTCCTCCGGGCGATACACGACTCTTAGTTCTTTTTTTCCGTGGTAGTATTATAAATTCAAAACTTATTTATATATAAAATATTTGTGTATTTAGTTATTTATAAAATTTTAATTTTATTAATAAATTAAATAATTTTAAATATTTTTTAATTATATTTTTAAATTTGTTAAATAATAAAATGAAGTAGATTCGTAGCTAATGTACGACTTATTTATGTTGAACATTTACGAGGAAATCACGAAAAATGTTAAACAAGTATTTTACGAGCAAATACTTTCAAGGTATTTACGTGAAAATTACGAGGAAAACATTTCAAGGTAATTACGTGAATTTTGCGAGGAAATACTTTCGAGATATGTACGTGTCGTTTACGAAGAAATGCTTTCGTGGTATTTACGAAGAACGGTAGCGACATTCTTACGTCGACTGTCAACGTGGTCTTTACGACGATTTGTTTTCTTCGTTTTTACGACGAAATATTTTCCTCGCTAATTTACGACGAATTGGCGAGGAAATATGTGTTACGACGAACGAGTAACGACAAAATGTGTTTCCTCGCTAATTCCTCGTAAAGCCTCTTTTACGACGAACTCACGAGGAAAACCGCCCTCGTAAAATTTATGTTTTCTTGTAGAGCCTCCCGTCTAATTCCAGGAATGAGTCAGCCCGACACAAAAAAAATTAGCCCACAGATTTTCAACTGGGGTTTGGAAGAACATGGTTCAACCTTTGCTTTACAGGGTCTAGACATGCAACCACGCAGACATTGTGGACAAACTCAACCCCTGCTTTCCAACGTGCAAAATGACTTTGTTGCTAGTAGGGTTCGAACAATAGGGGAACGTTTGTAAACGCAATCCCAAATCATAAAACACTTGCACGCGGGCAATAATCATTTTGTAATAAGATTATAGGTACCCTAAGATTGTACCTCATCAGTAGTATCATACATATAGTAATATATATAGTATATTATCAACGCAAACGATTCATTGTATTTTTTGGGTAATGGTTAATTTAAATATGTTAAATTTTCACCATTTAAAAAAAAAAAAATCTTGAGACGCATAAAGAATTAAAGAGTAGGTGGAAATGATGAATGTATTTTTCACTTTTATCTTTCCGTCAGAGCATGATTATTGGAGGGTTCTTAAGGTGGAGTTCTTAGCGGAATATAAGAACCCATCTCTTAACTTTTAACTAAAAAAGTTAAGAACCGGTTTTTAAAATTCCGTTTTTTAGTTAAAAGTTAAGAGACGGGTTCTTATATTCCGCTAAGAGCACCCTCAACGCAAATACCCAATTGGGTTTCCTATTTTTTTTTTNAACGGGCCGATGCTTCACACTACGGGCCAAAAACCCCACGCCGGTGTCCGTTTGGAAATGGTAATTAAATATTTTATTAAATAAATTTTTTAATATATATATTTTTATTCTAACTTTCTTAAATGTTTTTTAGGCCAAAGAGACGGGACATCTCCCGTCTCTTATGGAACTTTACGAGAGGACCCACAAGAACAAGGCGGGCGTATTTGTAGATGGCAAGTCCGAGCAAATCTACAACGACGTGGTTGCTCGGGTTGAAGACCGCCAGACCCAGCTGACCCAGCAGTCTACCGACGGATTACCCGTCACCTTATCCACACTTGAAGTGGATAAGATTTACGAGGAAGTAAATTTTCTAAAATTTTAATTTTTTATTATTCATTTAATTTAACTTTAAATTTTTACTAACAATATTTATTTTTTGTTTTTAAGGTTGTCCCAAAAAAAAGGGACGGACTTTGGGGATTGGTTCCGTCAACGATGTTCCGAGAGCTGATGAAGTCACTGAGCTGCGTAACAAGTTGACCGCGACAAAATCTGCGTTCACAGCTCGTGTGGGTGGACTCGATCGCTTCTTGGACTTTATAGCGGCCACAAATCCGGAATGGGAGACCATGTTGAGGAACATGCGACGGCGAAATCCCATTTCAGGCGAGGGACCATCCGACGACACACATGTCGAGGAGGATGTAGACAGGAGGAGTGATGAATTCCTCCGGGCGATGCACGACTCTTAGTTCTTTTTTTTCTGTGGTTGTATTATAAATTCAAAACTTATTTATATATAAAATATTTGCGTATTTATTTATTTTTTAAATTTTAATTTTATTAATAAATTAAATAATTTTAAATATTTTTTAATTATATTTTTAAATTTGTTAAATGATAAAACGAAGTAGATTCGTAGCTAATCTACGACTTATTTACGTTGAACATTTGCGAGGAAATCACGAGAAATGTTAAATGAGTATTTTACGATGAAATACTTTCAAGGTATTTATGTGAAAATTACGAGTAAAACATTTCAAGGTAATTACGTGAATTTTACGAGGAAATACTTTTGAGATATGTACGTGTCGTTTACGAGGAAATGCTTTCGTGGTATTTACGAGGAACGGTAGCGACATTCTTACGTCGACTGTCTACGTGGTCTTTACGACGATTTGTTTTCTTCGTTTTTACGACGAAATATTTTCCTCACTAATTTACGACGAATTGGCGAGGAAATATGTGTTACGACTAACGAGTAACGATAAAACGTGTTTCCTCGCTAATTCCTCGTAAAGCCTCTTTTACGACGAACTCACGAGGAAAACCGCCCTCGTAAAATTTATGTTTTCTTGTAGTGAATTAGGTTGATCTAGTTGTATTAATTCGTATTTAGCTTTAATTGTGAAAAGATGAACAACTCTTTATAAGTGCTTTTTACACTTATTAAGTTTTGTCGCCAAGAATTAATTGTATATGTTTACAAATAATTTTTTTGTTATGAACCTGATTGTGGATGGCTCATAACCAATAGATTATGATTTGTAACCTTTCCATTTATCTATGACGGTGTAATCTCTTATATATGGAACTTATGAATAAATATAGACTTTTCCATTACTTTTATAACACGTTATCAGCACGAAACTCTAAATCCCTAAGCTAATACCAGAATCGAAAAACTCTAAAACCCTAAAACCCTAACCCTAGTCGGCGATCCGACGAACCCTAAACCCCGATCGCGTCTCTTGTTGCCGCATCTGTTCCAGCTCACGTCCCCGATCAGCTTCAGCCCAAGGCGTTCCTGATCCTAGCTCAGACGTTCGCGACCCGAGAGCAGCTCCAGCACGCGACCTCTTCCTCGTTCGCGACAGCATTAGACAGCTCGCGTCCGACGAACAAGGTGTTCCCGATCAAGCAACAAAGGACGTCCGCAACCATTTAGAAGCGACTCGATCCATTCCAGCTCGCGTCCCGTTCGTGTCCAGCTCGCGGCTCAACTCCTTTGGTGGTCCGATTCAACAATCATCTAAGGTTAAAAGGTAATTCAAAACCTAAGAACCCATAATCGAACATAGATTGATTGATAAAGACTGAAACCCTAAAACCCTAATTTTTATGAATCAAAACCATAGGGTAATAAATCAAAAATCATAATTGAGTAAATCGAAGCTCTAAAAGTTCGATACCCCAAACCCTAAATCATGTTCCTACATGATTAAAACCCCAAATCGGTTTTTACAAGTTAAAATCAGATAAACCCTAACCCTATATCTATAAACCCTAAATAATATAAGTGTCAGAATTAATTATACTATAATTATCAAATCACATATTAAAACCCTAATTCAATATTTTGAAATCAAAACGGTTTTCGGTTTTGATCATTGAGGTTTTAAATGTGATTGAATCTGATGCTATGTTGCTAGAATTGTTTGACCGTTAAATTGATAGATTTATTTTCTCATCCTGTTTAGTTAATTGTTCATCTGATTTAAAATTGTTTAAACCTACCAGCCTGTTAAAATATTGATTGAATCCGATAAGTTGCTAGCTTACTTTGCTTATATAATCCGATAGGTTGATAGATTGATTGAGGTTTACTTGTTTAAAATCTGAATGATCTGATTGCATGATTCTTGAGGTTTAATATCATCTGCTAGGATTGATAGTTNCAAAATCTGCGTTCACAGCTCGTGTGGGTGGACTCGATCGCTTCTTGGACTTTATAGCGGCCACAAATCCGGAATGGGAGACCAAGGAACATGCAACGACAAAAATCCCATTCCAGGCGAGGGACCATCCGACGACACACATGCCGAGGAGGATGTAGACAGGAGGAGTGATGAATTCCTCCGGGCGATGCACGACTCTTAGTTCTTTTTTTTTCCGTGGTTGTATTATAAATTCAAAACTTATTAATGTATAAAATATTTGCGTATTTATTTATTTTTAAAATTTTAATTTTATTAATAAATTAAATAATTTTAAATATTTTTTAATTATATTTTTTAATTTGTTAAATAATAAAACGAAGTAGATTCGTAGCTAATTTACGACTTATTTGCGTTGAATATTTACGAGAAAATCACGAGAAATGTTAAACGAGTATTTTACGAGGAAATACTTTCAAGGTATTTACGTGAAAATTACGAGAAACATTTCAAGGTAATTACATGAATTTTACGAGAAAATACTTTCGAGATATGTACGTGTCGTTTACGAGGAAATGCTTTCGTGGTATTTACGAGGAACGGGAGCGACATTCTTACGTCGACTGTCTACGTGGTCTTTACGAGGATTTGTTTTCTTCGTTTTTACGACGAACTATTTTTCTCGCTAATTTACGACGAATTGGCGAGGAAATATGTGTTATGACGAACGAGTAACGACAAAACGTGTTTCCTCGCTAACGAGTAACGACAAAACGTGTTTCCTCGCTAATTCCTCGTAAAGCCTCTTTTACGACGAACTCACGAGGAAAACCGCCTTCGTAAAATTTATGTTTTCTTGTAGTGTGGAGAACTTATAGCTATATGGTCAACAAATTTTGCTAAGTATCTAAAACAAAAGAAACGCAGAAAGAAATATGGAAGAATAGATAACTTGAAAAGTTCATCATCAAAGTCTCAACTGTCAAACACCTTACTACAAAATTGGATTTAATTTATTTACTATGCATGTTTCAGTAAATGTACGTAAATTTCTTTAGTAAATGAAGATGAAGGTTGACTTCAGAAATAAAAAATATTTATCCAACCTTAATATAAGAACAAACCACAATAAATAGTCGTGAGCAGCGAGTACCGAGTACCGAGTAGTGCGGCTTGAGGAATGTATGTTAGCATATAAAGGTTTCTCGGAAACTGCAGAAAAATCTTAGAAATGCCGACAAAGAACAGACAACGAAATTACACAAATATGAAGGTCCTAAGAAGTCGCTATCATATAGTACATCAAAAGTAAAAACAAACTTGTGCAAAGTGTAAACTGTAAGGAGGATTTTTTTTAACACAAGTGACTGATAAATTGGATTGGGGGACATTCTGATATCGGATTGGGTTTGGATCGAATACTTTGGGTATTAGATATTTTGGTCCTACAATTTTTTTATATCAGTCACGTGTTTTCTAATTATGGATCAGATATGTTGTGAACTCAATCAGTTCATATGTTGTTTAAAGAACCAAAAATGTTTTTGATTAGATCTGGGTTTTTAATTCAAACGTGTTCGAAAATATTTAAAATAATAAAAATATTTAAGGGAATTTACCAAATATAACTAAAAACTTGACTTTGATTACAAAAGTATAGTCAAACTTGAATCAAATGCAAAACTAATCTAAAAACCTTGTGAAATTACAGCCAGTCCATTGTGACCAAACAAAAAAACATAAGTCATTTCTACGAATATAACCTCAGTAAATCGTATGAGTCGTCTGAGATGCTGGAAGTAGTCTAGACGACTTAGTGTAGTTGATCTTAAAAATAATTTATAAATTTTTTAAAAAATATTTTGACAAATGAAAAATCAAAATCATGTAATTATAAACATTTTTAAGTAATGTAAATTACGATATAATAAAATTGAATAGTTTTCAGCATAGATGAGTGAAAGTAGTTAATCATGATATTTGGTTTTATGGTTTGACAACATATGTTGTAGCATTTTATGTATTCTTAGGATTAAATTTTGGAAATATTGAATGTTTTTTTGAAAAATTAAATTTTTACCTATAAGTGTTTATTTTTGTGTATAGTAAGCATTTTTGAAGTATAATTTGATTTCATGAAGTGTTTAGTTAGTTAATTAAGTTTAGGGATTATGTCTAGGGTCTAGACGACTAACTTGTAAGTCGTCTGGTGAATAATTTAAACCAGACGACTTACATGTAAGTCGTCCAAATATTCCCGCATAAAATTTTTTAAGAAATTATTTTTCCGCTTAAATAATTTAAACCAGGCGACTTACTTGTAAGTCGTCTAAGAAGTCTTTTATTTTAGTTTCCCGATAAAAATATTTTAGCTTCCTGCTAAAAATATTAAAGTCTTCTGGGTGACTTACAAGTAAGTCGTCTAGGAAGTCGTCTAAATCAAAAATATTTAACCTAATTGGATTTTTTGTCTCCCTATATAAAGAAAAATTTACACATTCTCTCTCATTCTCTCAAATGGCTGCAACAAAAATGTAATGTTCATCATTCTAAAACTCTTCAACCTCTCTCTAAACACTAAGCTTTATATCAATTTAGTGTTTTTGTCTCATGTTTTTCTCACTAATTTATCTTGTTTTTGCAGGTTTTTCATCACATGGTTCTCATCTTCCACTCATTTAAAGGTAGATCTATCAATTTTAGATATGTATTTTTGTGTGTTCTATAAAAGTAGATTTATCTAATCTTCCACTTATTTTCTGTGTTTTTAAGCCATTTAAACGTCTTTGGATATGAAGGTTTTTCAGATCTGGATTTGGATATGCAGGTTTTTCAGATCTCGATTTGGATATGCAGGTTTTTCAGATCTGGAAGACGTCTGGGACGACTTACCTGTTAGTCGTCTAAAATATAATGCGCTAGACGACTTCCAGGAAGTCTTCCAGACGACTTTGGCGGGAAAAATAGTTTTTACGGGTTTTGGCAGAAACTCATTTTCGCGGGTTTTGGCGGGAAAACTCATTTTTGGCGAGAAAACTCGTTTTCCAGTTTTTGGCANCAGACGACTTACATGTAAGTCGTCCAAATATTCCCGCATAAAATTTTTTAAGAAATTATTTTTCCGCTTAAATAATTTAAACCAGGCGACTTACTTGTAAGTCGTCTAAGAAGTCTTTTATTTTAGTTTCCCGATAAAAATATTTTAGCTTCCTGCTAAAAATATTAAAGTCTTCTGGGTGACTTACAAGTAAGTCGTCTAGGAAGTCGTCTAAATCAAAAATATTTAACCTAATTGGATTTTTTGTCTCCCTATATAAAGAAAAATTTACACATTCTCTCTCATTCTCTCAAATGGCTGCAACAAAAATGTAATGTTCATCATTCTAAAACTCTTCAACCTCTCTCTAAACACTAAGCTTTATATCAATTTAGTGTTTTTGTCTCATGTTTTTCTCACTAATTTATCTTGTTTTTGCAGGTTTTTCATCACATGGTTCTCATCTTCCACTCATTTAAAGGTAGATCTATCAATTTTAGATATGTATTTTTGTGTGTTCTATAAAAGTAGATTTATCTAATCTTCCACTTATTTTCTGTGTTTTTAAGCCATTTAAACGTCTTTGGATATGAAGGTTTTTCAGATCTGGATTTGGATATGCAGGTTTTTCAGATCTCGATTTGGATATGCAGGTTTTTCAGATCTGGAAGACGTCTGGGACGACTTACCTGTTAGTCGTCTAAAATATAATGCGCTAGACGACTTCCAGGAAGTCTTCCAGACGACTTTGGCGGGAAAAATAGTTTTTACGGGTTTTGGCAGAAACTCATTTTCGCGGGTTTTGGCGGGAAAACTCATTTTTGGCGAGAAAACTCGTTTTCCAGTTTTTGGCAGAAAAACTCGTTTTTGTGGTTTTGACAGAAAAACTCGTTTTTGTGGTTCTGGCTGAAAAAACTTATTGTCAAGCAAATGATGAGTATTAAATCTATTAAAAATGGTGAAAGATAATAATTTGAGTCAATTAGCTAAAAAACCATTAAAAAGTTGGAAATTAGGTAAATACACATGAAGTGACAAGCTTTGTGTCTATCTACAAATGTACTATGGTGTGGAATTTATGGTATTGACTTAATCAGAGAAAAAATTGTGTATATAGAATGCAAATACACTAATAATTTTATATAATTGAAAATCCATGGGTAAACCAATACCCATTTGTATTTACCCAACATAAATATGGATTTTAAAATTTATACCCATATTCAATCCAGTTAATTTTAGATGCGTAAAATTATCCATGTTAACATCATATCTTTGACCATTGTGTCAGAAGTCCCCAATTCATTTATTGCTAGGACTAAACTAATATTACACATTGTAGTTTCGGGCCAGGAGGGATTATGAGCTTCTTTCCAAAACTCGTGGTATTCAAAAAAAAAATGTCAGCCTCTATATGTTCTTCATCAACAAGTATAAGAGTAATTAACCTTAGTATCCTTTGAATCTCCAAGGGATCTTAAACCCTAAAATCATACAAAGGAATAATATTTCTCGCGGATGATTTTCATCGTGCTGAGACGGTAACTGTTTTCATAAATATTAGCAATAAGCAGACATTTGAGCATCATTTAGCAAAGCCTAACACGAAAATGGTCGTAAGATAAAAAGATAAAGCAAACTGACGAGAAATCCAATGTGTGTTCAGGGAATGTTGCCAAAATGAAGTTCAGTGGTATCAGAGCAGCTGCAACGGCGAGCTTTAGTGAGTCCTTGGCGCGAAATTATAGGGTAATGACATTAAAAATAAATGAAAAAGGCAAATAAGCGAAGGATCAGTCCGTGTAGAAGGAACTTAAGGACTTAATCCTTACAGCAGCTGGCACGCTTTGATTGGGTCGGGGTTGTGTTTGTGTTTCGTTTAGACGGAAAAAAAATCATTCGACTGAAGCATCGAAAAAAAAACCTCTCGAGGAAACAAAAGGCGATTTTCGATCCATCTGCTTCCATCTTCTTCCCTCGAGTTCCAAGGTAAATTGATATACTATCTGTAGATTTATGGTAGTAGATTAGGTTCCCTGTAGTTTTCCTGTCAATTTAGGGTTCGTTTTGATTTTTTCAATTGATTTGGGGATTTTTGTTTCAAGTTAGGGTTTCAAATGATTTGGGTTTTCAATCGATTTGGGGAAATTTTGGTTAGTAGTTACGGTTTCAATACTGAAATAGGTTTGATTACGATTTGCTTTTCTGCTTTTAATCAATGATCCATCTGCTTCTGTCTGCTTTCAATCGATTAGTCAATCGATGAAGGGATCTTCCCGGATACTCGATCCCTCCGTCTGCTTTTCTGCTTTTACTCAAGGTTTTCTTTTCTTGTGAATCTTAAAACTCGATCCTTTGGATTTCTTTTCAGGGGATCTTCCGTGTGTTTGCTTTTCTGCTTTAGTCTTATTTTACTTTTCTTGTTGTATGTTTTGCTTGATGTATAATAATTCGATCCCATGGTTTAGTTTCTGTTTGGTTAGTCGTCTGATGAGAAATGCTCTGTGACTGTTGTTGTTGTATTTTTTGCTTACATATTTTAAAATTTCAGGTTAAAGAAACATGGGACAAGACTATAGCTACACCCAGCCTTCCTCATCAGACTAGTATGATTTGACCTCACTTCTTGAAGCTGGAGCTGCTTTGTACGCCGAAGAAGCTGAGAGTAGCTACAACATTGGTGAGCCTGTTCAGTGCCCACCTCAGCCGTTTCAGTACTTATGCGGTGGACATACAAATGCGGAGGAGATGCGTGCCTTTGAGACACAACTTAGTCTTCTTAAGGATCAAGTTCGTGAGAGTGACCAGAAGCTGGCTAAGCTCAAGAAGACCGTGTGTGATGAGTTATGCAAGAAGACATCATGGGTTACAATTCTTGGTGTTTGTCTTCTGCTGAGCCTTTTACTTTTAATAGCGGTGATAATTCTTGGAGGTTAGTTTCAATCCTTGTGTTATTTGAATGTTTATCTGCGAATTTTTAAAACTTTTTTTTGATGTTTTTCAGGAACAGCTTCGAAGGATAGTACAAGAGTATCTGACCTGGAGACTGTCTTTAAGGTTAGAAACATATAAACTGAAGCTCTTCATCTGTTTTTTGCTTAGAGTATTAGATGCTATTCTCTGTGAAAAAAAACAAAATATTTAAACTGAAACTCTTTATCTTAAATGCTTACCTTCCTAACTCAGATTTGATAAGATATTAAACGTTATCACACTGGTACTTGTTTACTTTCTGTGTTACTAGTAGAGAACTTATTAGATTTGATTGGTGATAAATGCTAGTTTAGAGCTTTCTATCTGCCTAACTACTTAGTTTTTATTGGCTTTAAATTTTTCTTTCTTCTAGCTGACTTATTTAAGGGATGTGTTGCTAATAGAGTAACACAGACCATTAGATAAAATGAATAACAGCAGTGGTTTCCGTAACCTACTGTATAGTCAATCTCCTATTGACCTTGATTCACCCGAACGAGTTTGGTTCGGTAGCCAACCACCTGAGCCTGTTGGGTTCGGTAGCCAAGCTCCTGTTGGCGAGTCTGATGAGACTGTTGTCGAGTCTGCTATCAAAGAGAGGAGGAAATGGTCCCCGCAAGAAGATTTAATACTGATTGGTGCTCGGCTCAACACCAATAAAGATGCAGTAAAAAATACTGAGCAGAAAGCTGGTGCGTTCTGGAAGAGGATCATCGACTACTACAATGCAAGCCCTCTTCTGGTTGGGACAATACCGAGAGAGCTTACTCCAGCCAAGCAGCGGTGGGCTAGGATTAACGCAGATGTCTCCAAGTTCGTTGGTTGCTATGACCAGGCAATGAGGGAGCAGAAAAGTGGTGAAAACGATGATGATCTGATGAAAGCCGCACCAGACTACTACTTCAAGGATCAAGGCCACAAGTTCAGCATGGAACACGCTTGGAGGGAGCTGAGGCGTGACCAGAAATGGTGTTTAGCATGTAAAGACGGTGGGAAGGATAAGCGCAAACATGTCTTGGAGGTTGATATAGACGAGGAAGAGGGCAGACCGATCGGGGTCAAGGCAGCGAAAGCTACTTCTAAGAAGAAGAAGAGTGGGAAAGAAGAGGAGTTGTCTCGTTTACAAGCCATCATGGAGATTAAACAGAGACTCTCTAACCAGAAACTTCTCGATCGTTTATTAGCCAAAAAAGTGCCATTAACTAAGATGGAAACATCACTTAAGCTCAAGCTTATGTCTGACATGTTATGATGTTATTCTCTTTAAGGTAGATACTTGTCTTTGTGATGCTTTGCGAAAATACTTGTCTTTGTGTTGCTAAGTCACATGTCTTTGTGTTGATTTGTTAAGTCACCTGTCTTTTTTGTTGATTTGCTAAGTCACTCACGGGTCTTCTATGTTTCAGGTTCAGCAGTAAAAGTGAAGCAAGTCACGGGTGTCTTTGGAGTGGTGAAAGTGTTTTCTTCTGTAGCTCATGTGAAGCAAGTCACGGGGAGTCCTTTTTGTGCTATAAGTTTGTGTCATTAGCTAGTTATCTCGTTTTCTATCTTGCCATCACTTCTTCCTTCCTTTTTTTCCTGATTCTACTCTGGTCGCGAAGAAGTTGTTTTAGATTGTTGGTACTAAAAGTTGTTGTAACATTTGGATACTACTCCAAGTTGTAAGATATTGCGTATGTTTTAGTAAGGTAACTTAATCCCTTTTGTTGATTATATAAGTTGTACGATATTGCGTATGCATTTTGCTTCTGTTTTTGCTTTAGTAAGGCTTTATATAAGTTGTACGATAACTCAATCCCTTTAGTAAGGCATTTTACTTCTGTTTTTGCTTATATAAAAGGCTGTATATAACGCTTTAGTAATGTTTTAGTTGATTATATTAAGGCTTTAGGTTGATCAATTTTGTTGATTATATAACGCTTTAGGTTTATTATACATCAATTTTCTTAATCATCTACACCTTAGAGCTATATTATGTATATCATCACCAATTCAACTATATGCTTATGTAGAACCAAAAAAAAAAATTTATTTTTTAAAAACCATAATAAAAATGTGAGATTAACTTATAGATAATTTTATTATTTTCTAGATATGTCATCATCTTCATCCGATGAAGTCGATGAAAGATTGGACGAAATTTGCGAGGAATACGTGGAAGAAATATACAACGACATAGTGGAGGCCCAAACCATACCGGAAAGGACACGTGCGTATGTAGAACGACACCGCGAAGGAGGACAAGACCAATTATGGAATGACTACTTCAGCGAAGATTCGACATTCTCGACTCAATTATTCAGACACCGTTTCCGCATGAATAAGTAATTATTCTTGCGTCTTGTTCATGGCCTAGAAGCGTGCTTTCCATTCTTTCAGCAAAGAAGAGATGCAACCGGGAGGTGGAGTCTTACTGCACTACAAATATGTACTGCAGCTATTCGTCTGCTTGCTTATGGTACTGTGGCTGACACCGTTGACGAATATCTCCGACTTGGTGAGACCACTGCACTTTCGTGTTTACATAATTTTACTGACGGAATAATACAGTTACTCGAAGATGAGTATCTACGACGACCCACACCGGAGGATCTTCAACGACTACTCGATATTGGAGAGAAACGAGGGTTTCCTGGGATGGTCGGGAGCATTGACTGCATGCATTGGGAGTGGAAAAATTGCCCAACCGCTTGGAAAGGACAATACGCACGTGGATCAGGAAAACCGACAATTGTATTAGAGGCTGTAGCTTCCCAAGATCTTTGGATATGGCATGCCTTTTTTGGTCCTCCAGGTACCTTAAACGATATTAATGTCCTCGATCGGTCTCCTGTTTTTGATGACATTTTACAAGGACGAGCTCCGAGGGTAAAGTACGTGGTCAACGGACACACGTATAAGTTGGCGTACTACCTCACAGACGGTATATATCCAAAATGGTCAACATTTATCCAATCTATCACACTCCCTCAAACTCCTCAACAAGAGTTATTTGCTAAAATTCAAGAAGCAACCCGAAAAGATGTGGAGCGGGCTTTTGGAGTATTGCAATCTCGATTTGCAATTGTGAGAAATCCGGTAAAAACATTGAACNAACGGTTCAGTTCGTATCATCTCTATGTTTCTGTTGTGTTCTAGATTCATGAGATTGAATAATGGTTTAGTTTAATTTAATAGATAAATTATGTGTTTGCTTTTGATTTCCATCTCTTGTGTTGTAATATATAAATTGTGTTTGTCTTTTGATATGAAATTGAAGGACGGGTTAACTAGGATGGTTCGTCAAACCAAGAAGAGGCTAAAAGCAATACATGTAGCATTGAACTTTTTCTGCGCATTTAATTAATTGCTTCTGAAACTGGTTATGCTTGAACCTCGACAATAAATGCTTTAGTTAGTGTTAGATTAGGTATTAAATAGAAGTTGATTTGGTAGGTTGTGGTAGTTAAGTTAAGATAGCAATCGATGCTTTGTTTGTCTTCAATGTGTTATAGATATCTGTCAAGTCCGTATGGTTGGTAGTTCGTCTCTTCTCCTCTATTAAAGAAATGTCCTTCTTCTCTATCTTATCATCTGTAAACATTGGTTATCATCTCCATCTTCTCTTCTCTTCCTTCTTCTCTTCCTGCTCGCTTTCTCTTCCTTCTTCTCTTCATGCTCGCTTTCTCTTCATTCTTCTCTTCTCTTATGGATTCCTATCCATATAATAACAACAATGCAAAATTTGTTGACCTTCAAAATAGCCAGCAAGAGGTAGTCTTCGGTTTTGGACAAGATACTGGCGAAGTATCTTCATCACAAGTGCCTTTATTTGGTACTCAACGAAGTGAAGATTCGCATGTGCCTGAAGACTCTCCCGCAGAATGTAAAGAACGCAGAACATGGACACCACCTGATGACATTCTGCTCATCAGCTCGTGGTTAATCACGAGCAAAGACCCCGTTGTGGAGAATGAGCAGAAGTCTGGTGCCTTCTGGAAGCGAATCGCCGCGTACTTTGCTGCAAGTCAGAAGGTCGCCGGTAGTGAAGTGAGGGAGCATAGCCACTGCAAGCAGCGTTGGCACAAGATCAATGATCAGGTGGGAAAGTTTTGTGGCGCGTATGAAGCGGCAACCAGAGAGAAGAGCAGCGGTCAGAATGAAAATGATGTGCTAAAGCTTGCTCATGAAATCTTCTTCAACAACCACTAGAAGAAATTCACGCTCGAGCACGCGTGGAAAGAGCTCCGCAATGACCAAAAATGGTGCGAGCTTTCAACTTCTAAAAGCGAGAGAAGCTCTAAGAGGAGGAAGTGTGACGAGGCCGCACAGTCATCGACCTCGCAAGCCACTGAAACCAACAATGATCAAGCAACTGCTCGTCCCCCGGGCGTGAAGGCTTCAAAGGGTCTTACTAAGCAAAAGACCAAGGCAGAGGTGAAGGCTGCGGCTGAGTTTCATAGCATGTGGCGTAAATTCGGACATTATCAAGACAACAACTGAGCTCGGATGCTTCTTTCAAATTATTCTCGTTTATTTCACTAATCTTGGTTGTAATTTTTTTTAATCTATGTTTAAAATATTTTCTTTTAATATGTTCTATTTGATAAATAAATTTTATCTTTAAAATTTTTTAATAAAATAAATATTTAATTTTTAAGAACCCTAAATTAAGAACCTCCCATTGAAGCTTTAAAAATAGGTGTTTCTTAACTACAAGCTCTTAACCATCATTAATTACTAAAGAAAACATTAAGAGACACTTTTGGGTTGTTAGGGTTGATCATGCTCTAAGAGCATCTTTATCCTAACAAACCATAATGGGTCTCTTAATTATATTATATTAGTATTTAAAGAGTTAATTTTGGTAAGAAACTTAGCTAAGAACCTTGATACTTTTTCTCCTCCATTGCAAGTCTCTTATTTTAGGGTTCTTAAATTTTTTTAACTTTTTTTATTAAAATTAAATTTTTTTATTACATAAAACATAATAATAAAAGATAAAATTTTAAACATAAACATTTAAATAAAAACTTGAAAACATTGATTAGCAAAAGAAACGAGAATTATTTGAAAGAAGCATCCGAGCTCAGTTGTTGTCTTCATCACATCCAAATTTATCTCATATATGTTCAACCAAATTATCTTTCAGTTGTTGATGCATTTGTCTATCACGAATTATTGTTTGAACATCCATCATATTTGTGATATTTATAGGGATATCTGTAGAATACATGAGATCGACATGTGAACTTCCGTTGTCTTCTCCTTGTTGGAACTCTGAAACATCAAATTGAGTGTATCCATCTCGTTCGTCTTCTACTATCATATTATGGAATATGCTACGTGCTCTCATGATCTTCCCAATTTAGACTTTATCCCAAAACAGCGCCGGATTTTTAAGAATGGCAAAGCGAGCTTGCAAGACTCCAAAAGCACGTTTGACATCTTTTCGGACAGCTTCTTGACGTTGAGCAAATAAAACTACTTTCGGCCCTTGTGGTATAGGAATATATTGGATAAAAGTTGCCCATTTCGGATAAATACCATCAGTGAGATAGTAAGTCATATGATACTCTCTTCCGTTGACATAGAAAGTGACCTTTGGAGCTTCACCTTTTATTATGTCATCAAAAACAGGTGAACGATCAAGAACATTGATATCATTTAATGTACCTGGAGGTCCAAAAAACACATGTCATATCCAGAGATCGTATGAAGAAATCGCCTCTAAAACGATTGTTGGTTTACCCGAACCACGAGAATATTTTCCTTTCCAAGCGGTGGGACAATTCTTCCACTCCCAATGCATACAATCGATGCTTCATATCAACCCGGGAAATCCACGATGCTCTCCAACATAAAGTAGACGTTAAAGATCAGCCGGTGTTGGTCTTCTTAAGTACTCATCGCCGAACAAATATATTATGCCTTCCACAAAATTTTCTACACATAATTGAGTTGTTGTTTCACCGAGCCGGAGGTATTCGTCGACCGTATCACCCGCACAACCATATGCCAAGACATGAATGGCTGCAATACACTTCAGAAGGGGAGAGAGACTAATCCTTCCGAGACCATCTTTCTTTTCCCGAAAGTATTGAAAGTCGTTGGAAAGTCGATCAACAATGCGCATGAACAATGGCTTGTTCATTCTAAAACGTCGTCGGGAGAAATTTTCAGGATACGCCGGAGTTTCACTGAAATAATCATTCCATAATCGAATATGTCATTCTTCACGATTTCTTTCGATATAAGCTCATTTTTTTCTTTGTTTCCTTGGTTCTTCTTGATGACCAATGGTAAAATTCTCAAAGGTTTGATCAAAATATTGATCAAAATATTGATCAAATGTATCATCAACTGAATCTTCAAAAGTATTTTGAGAGGAAGATGTCATACTTGTGATCGAAAATAGTTTTTTTTTTTTTGAATTAATAATCTTGGTTTGGTGAGAAAAGGGTTAATGTATTGGTGATTTGTCTTTGATCGACCGTCTTGGTTTGCTAAGAAAAGGGAATATAACTTTTTGATTTGGCTTTGATTTTTGGCGATGATAGAGTGAAAAAGATAGAGTGACTTTGTTTGTTGAGAAAGCGAGAGATGTTGATGAAACAAGAACAATAGACATGAATGAGAGACAGCAGCTTCAATACTTTATACTACTTGATGAAACCAAAACAATAGACATGTGAACAAAGACATGTCTTAATTGACCACATCCGCTCAAATTCACACATCCCCTTCCCCTCTTCCATTGGCTTCTTACCACGGCGCTTGGCTGCCTTAACACCAGGGGGCCGATCCGTTCCCTCATCCGCTTCACCAGTGTTGTTGTCAGTTGCTTGAGATGTTGAGGATTGGGCACCGTCCTCACATTTTCTCTTTTTAGAGGTTCTCTCGATAGATAGGTCACACCACTTCTGGTCATGGCGAAGCTCCTTCCACGCATGCTCCAAGGTGAATTTTTTTTATAGTATTGTTGNGCACGCCTTTTTTGGTCCTCCAGGTACCTTAAACGATATTAATGTCCTCGATCGGTCTCCTGTTTTTGATGACATTTTACAAGGACGAGCTCCGAGGGTAAAGTACGTGGTCAACGGACACACGTATAAGTTGGCGTACTACCTCACAGACGGTATATATCCAAAATGGTCAACATTTATCCAATCTATCACACTCCCTCAAACTCCTCAACAAGAGTTATTTGCTAAAATTCAAGAAGCAACCCGAAAAGATGTGGAGCGGGCTTTTGGAGTATTGCAATCTCGATTTGCAATTGTGAGAAATCCGGTCAAAACATTGAACAAAGAAAAGATAGGGAAGATTATGCGAGCATGTATCATACTCCACAATATGATAGTCGAAGATGAACGGGATGAATACTCTCGTATTGATATATCTGAATTTGAAGAGGGAGACGTTCCCAGATGTTCAGAGGTGGAATCCGAGTGGCCAACAAATCTGAATAATATCTTTCCCAGTCGGAATGATCTTCGTGATAGGCAAACACATGAACGATTGAAAAATGATTTAATTCAACATATTTGAAATAAATTTGGTGATGAAGATTAGAAATTATTCTATCTTTATGTAAAATTATTGTTTTTATCTTTAATTATTGTATTTTTATGTTTAATTAATGTATTTTATGTTTAATTATTGTATTTTATGTTAAGTTATTATATTTAATCATCCAATATATAAAAATTATATTTCATAAAAAAAAATCATTTTTTTTTCTGAGGATTCCAACTTCGGAATTATCATTGTGCACATATTTTTCACAAGAGTCCTTAACAATTCAAAAAAAAAAAAAAAAGACTAATCTAATCCTAAGGATTCCACAATGGTACCCATTGTGGATGCTCTAAGAATAGTACCAAAGAGTTTCCACAGCTACAAGATGCAAAGTTAAAGCAGTTTATAGACAACTAAAAAGTAAACGATCCAATCGGACCCGACCCGGCCTTTTACGGGTGGAATTAGACCGCCATGCCCACATAGATTGGAAGAGTTTTAGGAAGGTTCGTTCTCTTCTCATAAAACGTTGCCGTTCCGGGTGGAATCAATATGTTTGATTTCCTTGTTAAGACCATGATTAACGGTCGTGGCTTAGGGGGCTCTTAATGCAATTAACGGTTAAAAAAAATGAAAAAAGAAAATTAACATTAGCAACGCCGCTTAATTAAGCATCAGAAGCGACACCTCTTGTTGGACACGCGTCACCTGTTTATCACGTTGGAGGAGAAAACGAGGGGAGAAAGAAAACATCTCTCTTCCACTTTCACGAAACCTTTCGTTTCCTTGTCGACGAAGCGGAGAGAAAGGAGAGAATCTCGTGTGTTCTCCGCGACGATGAAGCAAAAAGGCCATGTCTCTCTTCGACGTCGACGAAAATCATCGGCTATCGCTGAGTCGAATCGAAGCGGCGGTTCCTTTCCTCGACGAAACAAAGAAAATCGTGGGTTTCTCTCCTCGCCGACGAAGCAAATCGGCGGTGGATCTCGTCGAGGACAAAGCAAATCGACGGTTGCTGATCATTAGAATCGAAAGGTAAATCTCTGAGATTTTATGGGTTTTGTTTGAATCAAGCTATTTGGTCAGATCCAATCAAAAGGTTTATGCATGTGTTAGATTATGCTCTTGTTGGTATTCTCTGAAGATATGTACCTTATGTGTGTGTTCTTCAATTGCAGATGAGAGGCCATTGAAGAGAGGCTTCAGAGATAATCGATCTTCTCTTCAAACTAAAGGTTCGATCATCATTTCTACGTGTTTCAGGTCGTATTGGTTGAGTAGCTTCTCGTTTACTGGATTGGTTCAATGATCTAGATTCATGAGTTGGAAGAACGGTTTAGTTTGAATAATGAGATTGAATAATGGTTTCTGTTGTGTTCTAGATTGAACGGTTCAGTTCGTATCATCTCTTTGTTCTGTTGTGTTCTAGATTCATGAGATTGAATAAAGATTTAGTTAAATTTAATAAATAAATTATGTGTTTGCTTTTGATTTCCATCTTTTGTGTTGTAATATATTAATTGTGTTTGTCTTTTGATATGAGATTGAAGGAGGCTTCAAACCAAGAAGAGATTGAAGGAGGCTTCAAACCAAGAAGAGGCTTCAAAGCAATACAGGTAACATTGAACTCTCTTCTGCGTGTTTGATTAATTGCTTCTGAAACTGGTTATGCTTGAACCGAGACAATAAATGCTTTAGTTAGTGTTAGATTAGGTATTAAATAGAAGTTGATTTGGTAGGTTGTGGTAGTTAAGTTAAGATAGAAATTGATGCTTTGTTTGTCTTCAATGTGTTATAGATATATGTCAAGTCCGTATGGTTGGTAGTTCGTCTCTTCTCCTCTATTAAAGAAATCTCATTCTTCTCTATCTTATCATTTGTAAACATTGGTTATCATCTCCATCTTCTCTTCTTTTCCTGCTCGCTTTCTCTTCCTTCTCCTCTTCGTGCTTGCTTTCTCTTCCTTCTTCTCTTCTCTTATGGATTCCTATCCATATAAAAACAACAATGCAAAATTTGTTGACCTTCTAAATAGCCAGCAAGAGGTAGTCTTCGGTTTTGGACAAGATACTGGCGAAGTATCTTCATCACAAGTGCCTCTATTTGGCACTCAACGAAGTGAAGATTCGCATGTGCCTGAAGACTCTCCCGCAGAACGTAAAGAACGCAGAGAATGGACACCACCTGATGACATTCTGCTCATCAGCTCGTGGTTAAACACGAGCAAAGACCCCGCTGTGGGGAATGAGCAGAAGTCTGGTGCCTTCTGGAAGCGAATCGCCGCATACTTTGCTGCAAGTCAGAAGGTCGCCGGTAGTGAAGTGAGGGAGCATGCCGACTGCAAGAACCGTTGGCACAAGATCAATGATCAGGTGGGAAAATTTTGTGGCGCGTATGAAGCGGCAACCAGAGAGAAGAGCTGCGGTCAGAATGAAAATGATGTGTTGAAGCTTGCTCATGAAATCTTCTTCAACAACCACCAGAAGAAATTCACGCTCGAGCACGCGTGGAAAGAGCTCCGCAATGACCAGAAATGGTGCGAGCTTTCAACTTCTAAAAGCGAGAGAAGCTCTAAGAGGAGGAAGTGTGACGATGCCGCACATTCATCGACCTCGCAAGCCACTGAAACCAACAATGATCAAGCAACGGCTCGCCCCCCGGGCGTGAAGGCTTCAAAGGGTCTTACTAAGCAAAAGACCAAGGCAGAGTTGAAGGCGGCGGCTGAGTTTGATACCATGTGGAGCATCAAGAAGGAGGATTTTGCCATGAAAGAGAGGATGTCGAGGATGAAGCTTCTGGAAAGTCTTATTGCAAAGCAAGAACCGCTTGCCGACTATGAAGAAGCGTTGAAGAAAAAGCTGATTTCCGAATTGATTTCTTAAGATTGGATGCTCAAGTTCGTTTAAGTTAGTTTAAGTTGTGTCAAAGTAGTCTCAAGTTAGTTTAAGTTGTCTCAAGTTATGTTGCCTAAACTTAGTTTAAGTTTAGGTCAAGTCTCTGTTTGAAATTGTTGTCTGAATGTGTTGTCTCGTGTTCTACTTATGGATGATATAAATGTGTTGTCTCTGTTTCAATTTGTTGTCTCAACTCTCTGTTTTCTTGCTCTACTTACTGATTCCTTCACGGTGTCTTTGCAGGCTTCTTCAATTGATCAGAAACCGGTTCGTCACGGGAATGAAGAGGCTTGTGACGGACGAGCTATGGCATGTCACTTGTGTCACGGTCTGTAGCGTTTTGTCTGTTTGTGTCACGGATTGTGTGAAGCGTCTTGTTGGAGTCTTGTCTGTTTGTGTCACGGCTTGTGGGACAGTTTGTATAGGTTTTGGTCACGAGATTGTATGGGTTTTGTCAGGAGATAATATGGGTTTTCTATATATATGTTGTATTGCTCAGAACTTGTATTCACAATCTCATATTCTCTCATTACCAACTCAAGATAGCACAAACAATCGCATCTTCTCTCATTACCCTCTTCTCTCGTCTCATCTCTAACAAACGGCACAAACAACAACACCATCTCATTTGTATAGTCCCAAACAACAACACCATCTCCTTTGTCTAGTCCCAAATACAAACACCATCTCCTTTGTCTAGTCCCAAACACCAACACCATCTCCTTTTTCCACATATATGGCATCTTCTTCTCGTAACAATTTTGAGAGAGTAGATGATGAAAGTTTTGATCACTATTTTTGATCAAGCTTTCGAGAACTTTACCATTGCTTCAGGTGCTCAAGAAGAGAGGAAAAAACGAATTTATATCGAAAGAAATCGAGAAGAAGGCGACGTACGTTTATGGAACGGTTATTTCAGTGAAACTCCAACTTATCCTGATAATCTCTTCCGAAGACGATTTAGAATGAACAAGCCATTGTTCTTGCGTATTGTTCATCAACTCTCCAATGAAGTTGATTTTTTCCGCCAAAAGAAAGATTGTCTCGGAAGGCTCAGCCTCTCTCCACTTCAAAAGTGCACAGCAGCGATTCGTCTCTTGGCATATGGTGGTGCGGCTGATACTGTTGACGATGGGTGTTCGAACTAGAATTCGTGATAAGCAAATGCATCAACAACTGAAAGGTGATTTAGTTGAACATCTATGGCGTAAATTCGGACATTATCAAGACAACAATTGAAGTCGGATGGTTTTTTCAAATTATTCTCGTTTATTTCACTAATCTTGGTTGTAATGTTTTTTAATTCTATGTTTAAAATATTTTCGATATAATAAATAAATTTTATCTTTAAAAAATTTAAATTAAATAAATATTTAATTTTTAAGAACTGTAAATTAAGAAACTCCCATTGTGTTTCTTCTTAACCATCATTAATTACTAAAAAAACATTAAGAGACCCATTTGGATTGTTAGGGTTGATCGTGCTCTAAGTGGATCCGGTTTTGGGATCAGATCGAACACAAAAACTCCAGAGAGAGAGAGAGATCTCCACTGTTTCCGCGAAGAAGAGAAGAGAGACGCCGTTGATGGCTACCACCGCCGTCCTCGATGTTGACGGTTTCGATGAAGAGAGAAGCCTCGATATGTTACCAGCGGCTCTCCTGGAGACAATCATGACGAAGCTCGACGTGGCCTCTCTCTGCTCGTTGGCCTCCACTTGCAAAACACTCAAAAGCTGCGTCTCTCGTGTCCTCACTTTCACTCCCAACTTCCACCTCTTCGTGAGTCCCCTCTCCCTCCTTCAACTTTTATATATTTATGATTGCTTTTCATCGTATGAGTAAAGATTATGTTAAGTTGACTTTTAGAATTTAATTTTTATAGAATGTTTCACCGTCAATGGAAACGGTTAGACCGTTGTTGTTTCCGAATCAGCAACTCTCTAGCCTTAAGCTTGACTGTGGACGCCTTGGGAACTCAGCCATTGACGTGCTGGCACGTCCTTCCCTTAGGGAGATCTCTCTTCACAACTGCCGCGATTTCAGTGGAGATCTCATCTCTGAGATCGGAAGGAAATGCAAGGATCTAAGGTCTGTGTGTGTTGTTTATTGATGCATCTTCTTTATCAAAAATCTTTCCATTCTTCTGACGAATTGGTCATCCTTGCTTGCTAGGCTCCTCTGTTTGGGCTCTGTAGCAGAGAAAGTTGGTCGAACCGTTACTCGTGGTGCTCTAGAAGATTTGCTGAACGGTTGCTCTCATTTAGAGGTTTGTAATAATGTCTTTCTCTCTCTTTGCTCCGTGGAGGTAGCCTATTGGTGAACCACGTGTCTTTCTTTATTGTTTATNATGAAGACGACGTGATAACGTGGGTGTGAGTCGCTGGGGTTTAGTAAAGTTACTAGGTTTTGTTTTCTATTTCTAATTAGTTACGTGCAATAGTTATGGTTTAGACGGCTGCATGCAAGAATTCTCAAAAGTCCTAGTGGGTTTATGAGTTTGTGATTTCACATGGGTTATTTTTTTGTTAGAGATATTCCATAGTTTAGAATTTTTCAAAGTTTATGTCGTCTTGTTTTCTCATAGTTTGAGATTTTATTGGTTATAGTTTAACCGTTACGGGAGAGTTCTAGTAGAACGCTCATGTTTTTTGGTCTGTTTTAGTCCGATTTATGGACTGTCCAAGTTAAGGACGATTGTTTTTGGAGCAGCAGTTGCGCCCACGGGATGTATTCCTATTGTCAAGACCAAAGAAGAGCTGAAGTTTCCATCCCTCATTGTCTAAGTTGAAGTTTATTTCAGGAGGAACCTACTGATTTGTTTTCCTCGACATAGTGTCCACGACATACGTGGTCTGCTTTGTGATTGCAGATTTGCGTGTTGCATCCCACGTTTGTCGTGCGGGAGAGTATTAGAGATACGTGGGCCGTAAGATGTATATCTTACGAACCAACATTGTGAAACCCGTGAAACTCATGAAGACCATCAAGACTAAAAGGAAAGACTTGAAGAATAAGTTAATCTCATGATATTCTACCATATTTACATTAAGTGTTTAGGAAAGTTAACATTATCTAGTGTTAACATTATGTTAATGTTACCACTATATATATGCATATTATTTTCTCTTATCAAATACAACACAATAATATATCTATTTTATTCTACTTTACAGTAGTCACAGGTATGTATGAGTAATACAAAGAACAGTGTAATGAAATATAATACAAGGGTCCTATCCAGATATATATTTGCACACAACCGATACCTCTCTTACAATTGAGAAACATTTGCAAATGATAAAGTGTATTAACTATCTACTATCATTTTTTTCAGGTCATAGCGTCAAAAGCTCAAAGCACAAATTCCCAAACACAAAGAAGAGAGCTGATGAGAACTATATACGCAGGGCCGGCCCTGGGCCAAGCCCAATGAAACATTCGCTTTGGGCTCCCAAAATTTTTGAAAATTTTTATATATAAATAGACCCCCAATTTGTAAAAAAAAAATTTTTAAGCTCCCAAAATTTTGAACTCTTTACTAAATGGTCTTGGGCCTCAAAATCATCGGGGCCGGCCGTGTATATACGTTGCTAAGATGAGGACATATTGTACTAAAAAAACAAGCATAGGATTGCCACAATGTCTATCAAGTCAACTAACTTTCGACACTTCATTATACTTATTTGTAATTTCATTACGCAAGAACCGAGTTATAATACATTGTTTTTATTAATGCATAACCGTTTAAATTTCTATCGGTTTATTTTGGTTTGTTTTTATACTTAATTTATCTTCACCGAATTAGACTGATTTCGTATGCTCCTGATGTAGACCAGTGGTTATCTTTCGAAATCTCCTATTTATGGGAAAATTGCCAATATAGAACAACTAAACTAAAGTATTGTTCCATTAGAATAAAATCAATTTTTGTCACTTCTGGACATTCACTACTTTTTTTGTATATAAAAATTCATATCAATTTTTTTAAAATGAAAAAATTTTTGGAAAATAGTACATTTGATGTAGATAAGCAACTGCATATAAGAAAAATATATTTGGATTCAAAAAATGTTTGAATAGTAATTTCAAAAATAGGGTAAAGGTGTTAGAAAATGAGATCTACTATCTACGGAGGTTTAGAATATATAATCTAACAAAGGCATAGTGATCTACCAACCGTAGAATGCGCAATACACCGAAAACATTAACAACTACTAGGGAAGAATATAAAATCTACATTTCCTCTATGCTCTACATAACTGGTAGATTTGATGCGCTACAAAAATTAATTAATCTACTAAGGTAGGAAATGCATTGTTCGAATTATCTTTTTGTCTACATTGGTGGTATACAATATTCTACTAGACCTTCTAATTTCTAAACAGATAGAATGCAAATTCTACCTAATAAAATTACAAAATCCAAAAATCTAGCCAAAAATGGTTAGGAAATATTCAGTAAATCTTTTAAATGTTTTTTATTTCTTTTTTTAATTTTTGTTTCCTAAAATCTAGTCTTCTTCTCTAACATAGCACGATTTCTGAAATTAAACGTGGAAGTTCTTCTTCATTTTTTAGTTCTTCCAAACTTTTATCATTCTAAAAATATGAAGATTAACATCTATGCTTCATGTGGTTTGTGGAAATCGTCGATGAACAATGGATGGGGATTTCTTGTTGATTAAGAAAAAGGAGACAAGTTACTTACTTTGGACACAAGTTCAAGCTTTGAAAACCTAAAGGTTATGGTGTGTGAAGACTTTGGAATTGATGTAAACATGGTCAATATAGAGCTGAGTTATTTACCTTCCGATTTGATCAATAGCATCAACTCACCACCCGTTATCATCACCAGTGATCAGCAAGTTAGAAATTTTTTTACATATGTAAAGAACAAAGCTTCGGCGCAGTTGTGTGTGAGCACTCAAGCCCCTAACATAGCAGAAGAAGGTACTGAGTCGCCTAACAGAGAGGAAGAGCCTATGGAGTCTGACGATTCAGGTGATATGGAGTCTGACGATGCAGCTGATATGGATTCAGAAGAAGATATTGAGGTACCTGTCAGTGAAGATGACAAAAAGTGTGACAAAGAGAAGATCAATGAAGATATTGTTCGCTTCTCTTTGGTGGATGTTGTGAAGAAGGGTCAATCTTTTAGTTCCAAAACACTTTTGAAGGCAGCATTCGAAATATGTGCAATGAAACATAATTTCGACTACGTGGTTGCCAGATCGGAAAAGTGTGGTACATTCGTTGCTCAGATGATGATTGCAGCTGGCGTGTTCGTGCAGAGGGATTAACAGGGTCATCATATTTTATCATCAAAAAGTATGTACCTGGTCATTCATATGCTGCATCCAATAGGAAGGGTTCTGTTAGGACAGTTTCAGCAAAAACAGTGGNAACAAACTTCATTTACATGTTTCAAACACTAAGCAAAGAGGCAAGAGAAATACCACTGCACATAATCCTCTAAATGCATCTTCTTTCTCAAGGTCATCACGTACCCTGAAAAGAAAGTATAATAAGAAACTGTTGTACGGCGCAGCAGTTGGGAGTGTAAAGACTCTAAATTCAAAACCAAAAGGTTCACTAACATTGCCAATGCCAAGCACCATGGTTTCACGAAGTGCTCCATGTGAGGTGCAACGAGGTCTGGACGAATCCATGCTAGTCTACCGAGGGTAATTGCACTGTTCTCAACTAGTGATTTATTAACAGCCTGTCACAAGAAAACAAAATTAGGCATAGTCGTCAGATATAACAGTTGATAGACTCAGGCATGGCCAAGAGACTCTTGAATAAATAGGCTGCGGGAGTCACCTCTGCATGCTGAAGAATCAGGGCTAGGGCAGAGACGACGTTGGTCACAATTGGTGAAACTTCTTGGCGAACCTGAAACATTCAGTTCATATCATTCACAAGTAAAAACTTCAAGCTTCGATAACAAAAATTAGTATTTTGGTATTACCTTGACAGCTAATTCTCCAATGGCCCAACAAGCATTATTTGCCACAGAAAGGTTTTCTCCAGTGAGGTTTGTACTCTGTACAAAGAATAGATATGATCAATACAAATAAAAAAAGAGAATTGATATAGTCAAGAGTAAAACTTGAATACCAACCAGTTGCTGGCTTGCAACTTGAAGGAACTCAATCAGACGGGGTTGTAGGTAGGCCGGGAATACCTGTCAGTGGTAGCCAAACGGCATTACTACACTAATAAATGTAGCAGAAAGTATCAAAACTATAGCATATGATACCACATAACTACGGGTTATTCTCGTGTAAGACTTCCCCGGCTGATTAATATTGTCAAAAGACACTGTTTAATGTAAAAGAATATGCAGCTTACTCTTGCAAGATCACCCATGAGAGCAAACGCACTTTGTCTGACATCAGGAGCTTCATCCATGCAACAGTTGAGAAGCAGATCCCTTAGATTAGTTTGTGAAACCTGAAAAAGAGCAATATATGCGGTTGTCTCAGGGAACTTATGAACAGAAAATCGCGCGAGCAAGACATCGAGGAAAGTCAGTACCAGAGACTCTATCCCACTGCCAAGCCCTTCAGCAAGTCCAGAAAGTAAATCAAGAGAACAAACAATGAATTCTCTGTCGTACTGAGCCCCAGCAGAGGCAGGATCAACCTACAAATACCACAAGCAAGCTTTCATCAAACAGAAAAAAAAACATATGCGTGCAATAGTTATGTACATGCTTCAGTAAAATATGAATAACTGTTTCTATACTCAAGCTTTGTGATGCTTATCTAGCTGAGGCAGTATAATAGGTAAGGTAAACTGGAAAAGATAGTTCTAATTCGCCAATTAGATAAAATTCCAAATTCTGAATGAAACCTTAGCCATGTGTTGTAGTTGGATGATATCCATGCATCTTTGGAAAACAGGCTGAGCAAATGGAGCGAACCCTACACCTAAAGCCTGTAAGATGGAAACACAATTTGTTAGACATACAGTTCAGGCTTCAAACAGTCTTAACACTCTGTCAGGATGAAATTGTCTGATGTTCACAATTGTTATCTCTTACTATTAGTAGCAATTTCAGGCTTAACTAATAATCTTCAATAATGCCTCTTAGCTAACCAACAACTCCATATTACTTTTTCAGTGTTCTTAAGACTACCAAAACCTGGGTATCTTCACTATCTTAGATTCATTGGTGCAACATATTCAAGACTTTACAGATATTTCGAAGGCCTTGACAAATAGCCCATACCTGAGAAATAGATGTGAAGCATTCCAGCAACGGAAATAGATCTTTATCCGAATTTGAAAGTTGTTGCCACTTTGCGACCAGTGGAGGCATCAGAATTTCAAGATAAGCAGGCTGCAGAAGGAAGAATATTAAGCAGGCAATAAAATTTATACCAGCACCAGTGTATGGAACAAAAAATAATCGTCAAGGAGCTCAAATTTACAAGAACATATTAACCTTTACACAAACCCAATCGTCATACCTTGTTCAACTCTTCTCTAACCGAATCTGCCAGTGTTCCAATAGCATCATACACAATTCTTAAGTTCCGCCTCTGGGATATGAAAATTGTATGTTAGGTAGACGTATAGCAACAGTTGCTTGAAGTAGATAATAACCGGCAAAGGATTAACCTGATACTTTCCAAAAGCGCACATTAGATGCTGCAGTATTACTCCCAGGTGTGGCACTAACTCTTCAGCAGCATCCTACATATTCACAGAAAATAATTAACACGGTCAACAAACATCCACAAATGTTATCAAAACCCAAAGCCAATAGGTACCTCTTCAACAGTTGCAAAAGCTGAACAGGCAGCCTCCTGGACCCGCTTGTTCGAATCCAAGAGTCTGCGGAGAAGACCCATAAGAACTTTTTCAAACTGTTCATAACCCTTCGGATTGCCACCTTCCTATAAAAGAGAAGGAGAGAATCATCTAAAGATCGTTGGAAGCAGTTGAAGCACGAAATCTTCTGTTCAAATCATACCTGGATAAGATACTTGCCAAATCGAGAAAGCGTCCAGCAAGATATGCTTCGTATGAGAGGGAACTTATCATCTAAAAGAGGAAGAAGAAATGCTACGATCTGCAGAAATAAGGCACTAGCATATTGATCTACTTGAACTGAGCGGAGAAAAATGATAGATATGAGATGATGTAGATCAAAAACGAACTTGCCTCAGACAAGTGAGGGTAAAGACCATTAAAGCAGCCTTCAGCAATAGCCCCAAGGGTCAAAACAGCAGCTTCCCTTTCTTTCCAGGCCTCGTCCCCAGAAGTTGATAATTTTGCCTACAACATGGAAGAACAGGGTTTAGTTTATTGAATAAATTTCCAAAGATAGAGAGGAAAAACGATTACCTGAATAAGGGGCATGAGTGCCGGAAGGATCTCATCTCCAAATACATTAGAGAGAACGTCAATAGCTGCTGCACTGCACTTTCTTAAATTCCACACGTTAAACGAGTCATCATCCTGTATTCAGAGATATTCATTAAAGAAGGATCTATAGAATTATTGTACAAACATATGTAATATCTATACAAATATCAAATGACACTAAAGAAGTAGATCACGTACATTATCATCAAAATCCTCTGATCCATGAAGTCTCGATGTATGAAAACGAGGTTTCAAATCCTGTAGGGGAACCAAATGAATGAAAACTCAATAGTAATTTTAATAAGAAAAATCAAAGTCACAAGAACAAATAACAGCACCTGATCTCTGTCTGGTTGAGATTCATCTTCCTGCAAAAATGAAAAGTTTTCATAAGATATAAGATGGACAATTTTATCGTGAAAGGTGAAGAAACAAATAGATTCAACAGAAAAATAACCTCAGCATCCAAAAGCGACTCGTCGTCATCTGCATAAGCCATGTTCGACAGCAACACCTAAAACAGATATATTTTACAAAGATTTCAAACTACACCCGCTGAGCAAGCGATTGTGCACCCAAAAATATACTGAAGAAAGGAGAAGCATCACTATACTGGAATTAGGCGTGGCAGTAACTCTTTCAAGTTCTCTGACGGCAGCTGAGCATCACAGTATGCAGACCTGCCAAACAACAATATAGCTCTGAGAACAAACGAGTACAAGGATGGAATAATAAGCAGTCAAAAGGGGGGGAAAACTACAGAACATAAGACAAAAACAGGTCTACAACAGTCATCTATAGAGCAATCAAAGAAAAGAACATATTACCAAAATTCACATGCTTCGAGAGCCACTTCTTCATCAGGGTCTTTGTTGACTTGTAGCATGTATTCCATTACATTCCTTAGGTGTGGCTTAAAAAACGAAAAGGGAAGAAGCAAAATATAAGATGCAGGGTAGACAAATAACTCGAACTAAACATAAGAAGTACTTACTAAAAAGCGACACTTAAGAGTAGTTTTAAAATACTGTGTACGTTAAAACCATCAGCAATGAAAAATACCTCAATAGACGAGGGAAGGACTTCTGTGAGATGCACNGCGTATGAAACGCTGCGTTTGCGTTTGGTTATTTATATAAAATCGTTCATAGGCGTTGCCGAAGGGACGATAAGGTCTAAAGACACTTAACATTATTGGGCCCAAAAGAAAATAAAAAAGACCGAATTATATTTGGAACGTCCCTTAATTAAGATGTGTTGGTGGTCGTCCTTAGGAGGCACGTGTCAGGTTGGGAATGACCGATGATTTTTAGGGCAAAATCGAATTGAGTCCATCTTTCAGTTTGTGTGTGTCGGTTATCTCGCGAGGGCGATTGAAAAGGCGATTAACAGTGCGATTCTCTCTCGACGGCGGATCTCTCTCTCCACGGCGATTCTCTCGCGACGTCGCTTCTCTCTCGCCGGGGCTTCTGTCTCGCCGGCGCTTCGGTCTCGACCATTCTCCTCTCCTTGATTTCAAACGCAGTACAGAGGATCTGTTGTCTCTCTCGACGGCGGATCTCTCTCCACGGCGATTCTCTCGCGACGTCGCTTCTCTCTCGCCGGGGCTTCTGTCTCAACGGCGCTTCGGTCTCGACGGTTCTCCTCTCCTTGATTTCGAACGCAGTACAAAGGATCTGTTGTATCACCGACAGCGTTTTACTGAATACAAAGGTGAAGAAGGTATGTATTCCTCCACCATATTGAGTATTTGTATCTATTTTGTTGTCGTTGTCGATCTACTTCCTTGGATGAGGATTTTGTTGTCGTTGTAGATATAGGGTTTTCAAAATTTTGAATCGTCTTTGTGATATGTGTTGATATTTGGTTATGATTACCGTGTCTGATTGTCTGTTTGGTGTTTGGGTAAAATATAGTGAAAACTAGTGTAGCTTTAGGGTTTTGAAAATATATTATCGTCTTTCTAGTCTGTGAGAGAGTATGGTGAAGTTACTTATTTTTTGCAAAATCATTACTTATTTGATGAAACTGATATCTGTTTTTTCGTTTGATTGTGAGTCTGCTATTAGGTGAGGTTCGTTTGGCTCTCAATAACTCGGATAATTTACAAGTCAAAAAAGAACAACCATTTCGTCGAAAGTACAAGGTAATTCACTTTCACTTGAACTCCAATAGTTGTTACTAGTAGCTCCACTTAATGAATTGATAAGTCGGATTGAAAACGTGTAGGCATGAACTCTTATTAGACTTTGGTAGGCATGGTTGGTTGTGAAACTTGTATGTATAGTCTAGTTTGTTTGCAACCAAATCATGTCTTATTTGATGTAGTGAGATGATAATCTAGTTTGTTTGCAACTAAATTCTGTTTTATTTTAATGGAAATTAAGTGAATTGAATCGTATAGTATGATTGACGAGATGTGTAATAACTCTGATTTGACTTTCGTAGTTTATGGTTAGGTCATTGTTACTTATTATCCTTCAAGCTATCCTTCATTCTCCATCATCTTCTTTCTCTCTTCTCTGGTAAAACCCGAAACAATTTCCCTTTCTCTTCTATAATCCCTTCTCTCTTCTTAGTGCTATGGATTCAAGGATTCCATATAGCCAGTCTTCTGACTATTTAGGCCTTCATAACAGTGAACACGAAAGTGTTCTCAATGGAAACTTTCCTTATGAGAGTTTTCATTCTGGAGCATCAGAAATCTCTCCTTTCAGTTCACAACAGTTTGAGGTTCCAACTCCACCTGAAGACACACCCGCGGAGCGTGGGAAGAGACAGAAATGGACACCAGCTGATGATGAGGTGCTAATCAGTGCCTGACTTAACACATCCAAGGATGCTATTATCGGCAATGGACAAAAGTTACAGAACTTCTGGAAAAGAGTTGGCGAATACTTCGCTGCAAGTCCTCATGGTACAGACAGTGGTGCAAAGAGGGAGCATAAACATTTGAAGCAGCGGTGGCACAAAATAAATGATCTAACCAACAAGTTCTGTGGCGCATATGCAGCCGCAGAGAGACAAAATTGTAGTGGTCAAAACGAGAATGATGTTCTCGAGGTGGCTCACGACATCTTCTACTCTGATCACAAGATCAAGTTTAACCTTGAGCATGCATGGTGTGTGTTGAGGTATGACCAGAAATGGCTTAACCTTAACCCTCCTAAGGCTAGTGGGAGTTCAAAGAGAAAAGATTGTATCGAAGGTTCCCAAGCATCTGTCAATGTTGGTGATAATGAGACCCGCCCTAAAGGTATCAAGGCTGCAAAAGCAAGAAGGAATACAGCTCAAGGGAAGACTGTTGATGAGTATAAGAGCATTTGGGAAATGAAGAAGGAGGATTTGACGATGAAGGAGAAGCTGTCTAAGCTAGCCATACTAGACACTCTCCTTGCAAAAAAAGATCCACTCAATGAGGCTGAAGAAATTGTGAAGAATAAGCTTCTGGCCCAGTATTTCTGAAACAATAATGTACTAATTAGCTTTTAACTTTCTAATAACTATGTCTGTAATAAGATCCACTCATGTTTGCTTCTATGACCACCTTTGAAATAATGAAATCTCCTGTTTGCTTCTATGATGTCTTGTTTCTGTGGTTTTGTTTCATGTGTAATTTGTATAAGAGCCAAATCAATTTTTTTCTGAGCATTTAAGCCTTTCTTTGTAATATCTTGACCTTGTCTTTTTTTTCCAGGTTTAGCTGAACATGGGACATGACTATAGCTATAGCCATCTTTCTGAATCAGAGGAGTATGGTGGGGAGACAGCTGACAGTATCTACAGCGAGACAGAAGATCTTATACGTCGAGACCAAGCTGAGATAAGGTACAATTATGTGAGCCGGTTCAGTATCCTCCTCAACCCGAGGTTGAGTTTGGATTTCCGCAGACATGCTACTGTGGTAGTCAACCTGTTCTAGCCACATCTTACACTAGAAATGATCCGGGAAGAAGATACTACACTTGTGATAATGTTGATGATGGAGAGTGCCATGTATGGAAATGGTGAGATGTGGCGGTTATGGAGGAGATGAGAGCCAGGGATATACACACGCTTCAATTGGCTGAAAAGGTAGAAGCTCTAGCCTTGTTGAGTGACTATGAGACTCAGCAGAAACTGGATACGGTAGAGAAGATGGTGTGTGAGTTAGCTAAGAAGAAATCAAGGTTTACCAATGGCTTTGAATACCTGGTTGGTGTAATGGTTTTCGTATTAGTTTTAATAGGAATGCTTCTCATGTTTAAGTAAATCAAATGAGTTATGGTTTTAGTTTCATGTGTAATTTGTAATGGATTTGTACTCTTTCTCGGCTTTGAACTCTTNGTGATCTGGAAAGAGGGCGAGGTTTAAAGGTCGGTTGTTTGCAGAGGAGTCGGCATTTAGGAGCTTGCATGTCTGTAGATCCATGGCAGATCTGAAGTTTTCTCTTCATGCATGTGCTTTTTCAACGATTTAACAAAGGATCATGGTGGCCTTGGGTCTAATCATCGCTTCTAGATCTGGGTACCTCTACTTCTCCAAGTCTTCGCGAGTTTTGCTTCTTCGCTTTTGGTCTGGTCTCGGTTTGGGGCTTCGTCTCTCGGATGTGAGTTTGCTGTGGAGCCATCTACAATCTTCTTCTCTGTTTGGGGAGATTGGTTTAAGGACGATGCAGTGGTCTCGATCTTTGGTTTCTTCTCTTGCGAGGACGTGACCAGCTTTGTGCTTGTAGATGGGCTAAGCTGGGTACACGAGTGCCCGTGTGTAAGAACCTTTGATCCTCTTAGACGTTTTGCCCTATTGGAGTTTCAAGGTTTACCTTGTGCCAGTGTTATGTTGCGGGTGGTGATTCTTGATGTAAGCGTGGTGTAAGTAGTTCGGTGTTGTTGCTTGTTTCTATTACATGATCCTCTTCGCCGGTGTTGTTACTTGTTGGGATCGTGCTTTGACTTCCTCTAGATTGGATACTCCGCAGATCCTTAGTTCTTAGGTTCAACTCCAGCTACAAATTGCTTCTGTGGAAGGGTTCATGTGTGTTTTGTGCTTTCAGCTTCGGTTTTGTATCCTTAGGTCTTTTTGCCTATAATGCTTTAGATCCTTTGTTTGTTGTTTTTGCTTTTGTAAGATCGTTCTGTTTATGTCTCCCTTGTTCGGACTTTTTATTTTCAGGATGTTCGTACTTCGAACTCGCTGGCTTCACTTCTGGAAGACGGCTTCACTTCTGGAAAGATGTTAATTCTTGCCAGTTTTGGTTTGTAACTTTTGTTTCAATCTTCTAATAAACTTTCAGTGTTTAAAAAAAAACGTAGATTCAAATTTATAGTTTTTAAAAATCGTTTAATTTGCCGAATTAGTAATCATATTCAATTTGGTTTTGTATTCAATTTAAAATTGTATAGGAAATGCAATTTCTCAAAAATATTTCCACGGAAACAAAATAACTTATAACGTGTTCCATATAAAAAAAAATTATTCAATATTATAAAGTATTTTTTATTAATTATTTCTTGTCAATCTGTATGTTTGGTTGGTGTACTGGAATCATGAATAAAAATTAATCTACATTTATCAAAAAAATACAGCGTACTTCTATGAAAAATTTATTAATAAAAGTTACAAAAAAACTTATTAATAAATAATGAATCTTTATTGTATTTGTGAACTAGAGAAGTAGATCATTTTCATTTTTGGTTCTTCTCTTCTTTTCCATCTCTCTGCAAAAGTCCATCTTTCTCTCTCTCGCACCTACCAAACTTTTATTACCTCAATTATCATTTTTCATTATTGCAATCCCAATTTGTCTAATTTCCTTTCATATTCTTCTTCAAGGTCGCGTTTTTGTGATTGATCAACACTCACAATTGGCTCACCCGTAAGTCTTTGATTTTCATCAGATTGTCGATCCTCTTTTTTGTATTCTAAGAGAAGGCTAATATTCGATTAGAAAAAGTTTCATTTGACAGTAAGAAACCAAAGAATGTTAAACGTATCATCATTGCTATGTATCTGTTCTGTTCTTGACTTTTTGACTTATGAAAAGCCAGCATTCTTTTGAATGGTCATGTACTCCTTCCGACATTATTGGGAAATCATGTGACTCAACATCAACGTCAAACGTTTGTGATATAGTTCTATCTTGAACATTCTCGTAACGTAGTTTATAAGCTAAGATTAAGAGCTTTAGGTATTTTAATTGTTTAATATTAAAAACTTTCACCAGTAAAAGATGTATAGAGACATGTTGTTTGTTTTCTTGTTAACAGATTATTAAGCAGATATATGTTTTGTTTTCTTGCTCACAGATTGTTTCTTTCAAAAAATCACCAAACTCTGTTTTGATCAGACATGTCGACAAACAATGACGGTAAGCTTTAACATGTTCTTATCAATGTTCTCATATGTTTTTCACTAATTCTTCTTGTGTATCATAGTAACAGGCAAAGTCATTGTGATTATGGGCGTAAGCGGAGCAGGCAAATCGTAAGTTCTTATTATTATTTTTTTTGTTAAAGTCGTCTGTTACCATGTTGTGATTGGACAAATTTTTTCTTGACCTTGCTAGTACCATAGGAAAGATGTTGGGAACAGCACTATCTTGTGACTTTCTTGACGCTGACGATTTCCACTCTTCATCAAACAGAGGTAAAAAGAATCAAAGAATTTTGACAAAACAGAGTTTTCATGTGTTAACAACACCTTGCTCATGGTTCAACCCAGATAAAATGCGCCAAGGCATTGCTCTTTCAGATGAAGACCGGATGCCATGGCTCGAAAAAATACAAGAGAGTTTGCGAGAACGTTTGCTCAATGGACAAACCGTTGTTCTCGCGTGTTCTTCGTTGAGAAAGCAGTACAGAGAAATCTTGAGAGGCTCTGATCCTGATTACAAACCGGGAAGCTATTCGAGTTGCAAGGTGAAGTTTGTGTTGCTGGAAGGCAATGCAGAGGTGATCGCTGCTCGGTTGCAGAAGAGAGCTTCGGAGGGTGAACATTTCATGCCTCTCACTCTTCTCCGGTCTCAATTTGATCTGCTTGAAGCTGATGACTCTGAAAAGATATTCAAAGTCAGTGTGGTTCTCAGTCCTGAAGTTATAGTTAACTCAGTTCTTGAATTGCTATCCAATGATTTGAACTTTAAAGAAGATATATGAAGTACTCGGCACATTGTATTATTACTATTCATCTTTGTATTCAACTTGAATAATGAAGACCATTTCAAATCTACCAAATACTGCATTGTTATGTCATTACAAAAGCACTAAACTTAGAGCAGAAGAAGTTCAATGTCAAGTAGTTGTCATAAACAAATACAAACAGCAAAATGTGAATTTGAAAGACATGATTCACTCTGAAGTGTGAAAGAAAAACATTTAAATTAACCTTAGTGCGTGCATTAAGAGTGGGTCTTGACTATGAAAGCCCATAAATTCATAACTCGATAATAGGCCTACTAATATAAAACACATGCATGCTGGTTTTCAACCAAAACAACGGCACATCGTTCATTTGTAGAAAGCTCAAACAACTCGCATGTACATCGAAAATTGGCGGGAAAATAGAACAGAGAAAACCCTCAACACACAGACCAGAGAGAGAAGTTGATTCTAGGCTGATAGAAGAGAGAGAGAGATGGCAGATGAAGGTAGTAAGGAGGAGGCGAGAATGGATCAGGTAGAGGAGGATTTCTCTATATGGAAGAAGAACACACCATTCCTCTACGATCTTATGATCTCTAACCCTCTCGAATGGCCCTCTCTCACCGTCCACTGGGTCCCATCTCCCCCTTCCCCTTACGCGGCGGATCCTTACTTCGGCGTCCACAAGCTCATCCTCGGAACCCACACTTCGGGCGATGCTCAAGATTTCCTCATGGTCGCCGACGCCGTCATCCCAACTCCCGACGCCGAGCCAGGGTTAGGCGGAACAAATCAAGATCCCATAGTCCCTAAGGTATTCGATTCGCTGAAAGTGTTGAATGCGCACCATGTGTTCGATGAAACGACGTGTGTAGATTACAATTTTATATAATCACTTGTACACCTTTATTTTACACTTCAACAGAAATAATATTCATTTTCACATCTCTTGAGCTCATCGTCTTCATCACGAGTGCTCTGTTTCTGTTCAACTTCAATTCCTGTAATTGTGTTCGTTGTTGGTAGGTGGAGATTAGGCAGAAGATACGCGTTGATGGAGAGGTGAACAGAGCGCGTTGCATGCCCCAAAAGCCCACTCTTGTCGGTGCGAAGACGAGTGGGTGTGAGGTGTTTCTGTTTGATTACGCCAAGCACTCTTCGAAGCCTCAGACTAGTGATTGTGATCCTGATCTGAGGCTGCTTGGACACGACATGGAAGGGTATGGATTGTCTTGGAGTCCGTTCAAGGAAGGTTATCTTCTGAGTGGTTCGCAGGATAAGAAGATCTGCCTTTGGGATGTTTCAGCTACACCGCAAGATAAGGTTCTGAATGCAATGTTTGTGTACGAGGTAAGCTGAACAGTACTCCTGTTTTGCTTCAAGAAGACGGTGATTTTTTTCTGCTTCTGATTTTGCTATCATGTTATGGGGTTTAGGGGCATGAATGCGCTGTGGAAGATGTAGCGTGGCACATGAAGAACGAGAACCTTTTTGGTTCTGCTGGTGATGATGGTCGATTGGTGATATGGGACACGCGGACAAACCAAATGCAACACCAAGTGAAAGTTCACGAGAAAGAGGTAAAATCCCATACTTTAGTATCTAGTGACTTGAGTGAGAATTTGGAAGTGGCAAATTGTGTGTTCTGTAGTTATGGTCGCCAGATGTCATGCTTAGTTGCTTTATTGTGTGTTCTCAGGTGAACTATTTGTCTTTCAATCCGTTCAATGAATGGGTTTTAGCAACAGCTTCGTCAGACTCAACTGTTGCCTTGTTTGACCTCCGGAAGCTGAATGTGCCATTGCACGTCTTGAGCAGCCACGAGTATGTTCTTTTACATTTTCTTACACTCCCTGCACAATCTATATTATTGTCTTAAAAACCAAAGGTTTATAGATGTTCACTGAGTGCCGTTTGCTGTGAACATCCACCATTTAAATGAAATATTCTGATTACAGGGGAGAGGTTTTCCAAGTGGAGTGGGATCCTAACCATGAAACAGTGCTTGCATCTTCCGGTGAAGACAGAAGGCTGATGGTCTGGGACCTGAACAGGTACAATCATCATCTCAATTACAGACGAACTCTGAATATAGATTTTTTTATTCTGAAGATTGGTCAACGTTGAGTAAGGCGTCTTTTGTTTTGACAGGGTTGGAGAAGAGCAGCTTGAGATAGAGTTGGATGCAGAAGATGGTCCACCAGAGTTGCTCTTTTCTCACGGTGGCCACAAGGCTAAGATATCAGATTTTGCTTGGAACAAAAACGAGCCTTGGGTCATTGCAAGTGTAGCAGAAGACAACAGTCTTCAGGTCTGGCAAATGGCGGAGAGCATCTATCGAGATGAAGATGAAAATGAGATCGATGAGGACATCAAACAGTCATGAAAAATGAAGAAATTAATTGGTCTCTCCATTACTCAAGACAATAGTGTCTAGAAAACCATCTTTGTCTGTATTATGGCATCTCTGTTTCGTAATGTACCATGTTTAGATTTTGTTGATTTCTTATGAATTCTCTGTTGCAAAATTTGACTTTGTGGCTAAAATTAGA
>QGKV02000759.1:5343869-5390063 GCA_003260655.2 Brassica cretica | reverse complement strand
TGTTAGATTCAAGAATCATCATAATCTCACAACATAAGAGCTTAAAGAACCAAAATACAAAACCAAACGGCAAGATCACTGGGCATAATTCGATTTGAATATTAACAAGTCTTGCTACTAGCTCAACAAGGAAATGGAATTACATGAGAAGAAACAAAAAGAGACTATAAAAAATGATAATAACACAAAGGGGGGCCTGAAGAGAGCTGGTGATGCAGTTGAACTCTACTACTTATTGGAAAACAATAACTATAGCCTTGTGAAAATTAATAGCACTACATGATTGATGATGATACTTTAAACTGCTTTAGCTGCACATGTCCCACCTGTTGCAAAACAAGATCAAACACCACGAGTTCAAGAGATCATAACATAAAAGAAAACTGTATTAAAAGTACCTCTACTAAATAGATCCTAAGGTGTTATAGTTTCACCTTTACTCTTATTAGCACCCGATGCATCCACATTGAATGTTCCATTTTCATTACTACAGCCAGCTAGATTCTGATCACCCAAGCATTGAAGCTGGTCAAACTCACAACCATTTAGCCCATTCATCAATATACCTTCTCCACTGTTCCCATTCTGAAGGCAGTACAAGTTGTCAACATCGCACGGCATATTGCAAGGCTGCATCCTATAAGAGAAAGGCTGCGGTTTTTGATAAGGGAAGGCACCAATCTCTCCTTCTATCCTTCCTCTTATATCCACAAGCAAACACTTGAGCCTCGTAACCTCGGCTTCCAGCGCAGCTTGACCTTGCAGCCTCTTCATCAGCTGATTATTCACAGCCCTGAGCCTCACCACTTCATCCTCCAAGGAAGCCGCTTTAGCCTTCTTCTTCTCTCTATACTTTCTAACCGCTTCTCTGTTCCCCGAAGGCCTCTTCTTGCTCTTCTTCCCTGAAGACTCCGACGTGTCATCGGTAGTTTCTTTGTCGTCGCTCTGAGCAGCAGGAAGGATCTTGGTGTGGACATGGAGACATGTGTGTGTATGCGTGTTCTCTGGTCCGGGAGGGTTGCAAGTGTGAGTGTGGGTACAAGCATGAGAGTCCTTGAGAAGCTCTTCCAAGAAAGAATCCATGGAACTGCTGCTAGGTGGAAACTCGAGCTCACCGTCGTCCATTATTACAGCAACTTCTTCAACTCTTTTTGTTTGATCTTATTACCAAACAAAAATTAAGACACTTTCTGGATACAGTTGTGCTTGAAACCAAACAAGACTCGAGCTTTCAAGACCTAATCACAGAGGGAAACACACAAATTCAAACGATTCAGATGAAAGTCAAGTGAAAGAACTTCACCAGAAGTGCAGTAGAATCGCTATTACGAACCCAAAATCTGGAACTGAGAAGCTTGAGAGGAGAATCGGCGATAAGGGTTTAAGAGTGAAAGAGGCGATGATATTAGGAAGGGAAACCCTAGAGACGAAAAGGCCACTAGTGCATTTGATGATAAGAAGCGTATTAACAGATGGCGGAAGGACATGGACGTACGAACAAGTTGCAGAGACTTTTCTCTAAACAGTCAACATTTTTATTTTCTTAATATATACTATATCGGTGCCATGATTACCCAAAATTACACATATGGAAACTGAACGATTTTGACAACACTTGTGTTGACTTGCATAACTTACGTAATTTTAAAGTGAAAAAGGGTATAAAACCACGAATATAATTAGCTTTGATTTACATCTTTCAAAATTTTACCAGGTGGCTCTCACTAAGTATATAAATATTTACAAAATAACTAGATATTTTGTCGGTGCATAAGAACATAAACATGATACAAATATTGATTACTATATTCATTATTAATTTACTATCGAAAGTTACAAATTTTGATTTTTATAAAATAACTAAATCATAATAATTGATTAATGTTTCGTTTTCACTTATGAGAGATTGAAAATTTTTCACTTACCAAATTTAGACCAGTTTAATTATTTATGTTTAAACATATTGAATTGCAACAATTTTCTAAATTATAACTGTTTTTCTTATATATTTAGGCTAAAATGTGAATAGTTTTGTTCTTTTCATTTAGTTTGATTATTTTTCTTAATTTTAAATATATATTATAAAAATTTATATAACTTGATATATGTTGTTATATACTAAGGATAGAAGAAACTACAACAGTTTTTAAAAGTAACTATATGTAAACTAATGCTTACTAATCAAGTACTTATATATTGCTGACTTTTAAAAAAAAAAAAAACACCCCAGATCATTTTGGAAATATTTTCTTTTATATATATTTAGAAAAATAAAATAAAAGTTATTTATAAAAACTAAAATAGCAATTACATAATTTTAATTCTTAAAACTATATAAGGTAACTGATTATTGTGGTAATTAACATGAATACGACACGTAAGAGACTAAGATCTCAAATAATTTTATAGAGATTTCGTAATATATAAGACATCGTAGAATACATCCTCTTTTAGAACTATTAATATATCTAATATACTTCTTCTGTTGTGAAATATAAGTTGTTTTAATGAATTTTTGATGTTTCAATTTATAAGATATTGTTATATTTCGGGTAATTTTTGAATTTATCAAAAATTATATAACTAATCATATTTATAATCTATTTTGTAACTAGTTGATTATATTTTTATTTATAGTTTCAATGATTTTTCTTAAGAAAAAACATTTCTTTTCCGCAATGGTAGTAGCAAAACCCAAGTCANGTTTCGTTTTCACTTATGAGAGATTGAAAATTTTTCACTTACCAAATTTAGACCAGTTTAATTATTTATGTTTAAACATATTGAATTGCAACAATTTTCTAAATTATAACTGTTTTTCTTATATATTTAGGCTAAAATGTGAATAGTTTTGTTCTTTTCATTTAGTTTGATTATTTTTCTTAATTTTAAATATATATTATAAAAATTTATATAACTTGATATATGTTGTTATATACTAAGGATAGAAGAAACTACAACAGTTTTTAAAAGTAACTATATGTAAACTAATGCTTACTAATCAAGTACTTATATATTGCTGACTTTTAAAAAAAAAAAAAAACACCCCAGATCATTTTGGAAATATTTTCTTTTATATATATTTAGAAAAATAAAATAAAAGTTATTTATAAAAACTAAAATAGCAATTACATAATTTTAATTCTTAAAACTATATAAGGTAACTGATTATTGTGGTAATTAACATGAATACGACACGTAAGAGACTAAGATCTCAAATAATTTTATAGAGATTTCGTAATATATAAGACATCGTAGAATACATCCTCTTTTAGAACTATTAATATATCTAATATACTTCTTCTGTTGTGAAATATAAGTTGTTTTAATGAATTTTTGATGTTTCAATTTATAAGATATTGTTATATTTCGGGTAATTTTTGAATTTATCAAAAATTATATAACTAATCATATTTATAATCTATTTTGTAACTAGTTGATTATATTTTTATTTATAGTTTCAATGATTTTTCTTAAGAAAAAACATTTCTTTTCCGCAATGGTAGTAGCAAAACCCAAGTCAGAGTACTTATATCCAGCTTGATATCTCTGAGAAAACTCGAGACACTAAGCACACTCCCTAATTAAGACTGAAGCTCCTGCGAGGAAGAGGAAGAAAATATGCTACGGTTACTTCTCTCCAAGCTGCCGACTGAAACCGAGTCAATATCCTCGATGCCCAGCATCGCGAGGCTCAAGTGTAAATCTTTGTTCGAGTTTGGGTAAACCTCATCGTCATCGAAACTGTCCTCATCTTCTTCCACTTTCTTCACCCATTTCTCTACCTCATCTTCTCCTCTTAGCAGCTTGAGTATCTGCAGAAATGTAAATAAAAATTAGACCAAATGGTTAGATCTTGTTGCAATTCATTGCTAGAGCAGAGGATCCAACGCTTGAAATCAGTTATAACCTCTCTGATATTGGGACGGCGAGTAGCTGCTCTTGTAAGGCAACATCTAGCAGCAAGAACCGTTTTCTGAAACTGTGCCTCATCTAAACTCCCTGGAATGTTCGGATCCAAGAGCTCTTTTGCATCGCCTTTTTCAATCATCGGTATTGCCTGCAACCCAAGTAATCTCTTTTTATGTTTCAATGTAGGTTTCTTGTGCTACAAGTAACCAAAAAACCAACACTTACCCACATGACCAAACTCTCTTGTCCTCTTGGGCTACCAGACGAAATAGTAGTTCTTCCTGATATGAGTTCAAGCAAAACTACACCAAAGGCATAAACATCGACTCTATCGCTGACTTTTCCATACATGAAGTACTCAGGAGCTAGGTATCCAAACGTCCCCACCACGTCCCTTTGTATTGTGTATCCACAAGAGTTTGAACCCCACATCGAAAGCCCGAAATCCGAAAGCTTTTCTCACAAGAAAGGTCTTAAATGGTTATGAGTTTGTTAATATATTTTACGAGTTCTGAGTCACTAGTTCTCAAATACCTGAGGTTCAAACTCATCTGAGCGGAGAACATTGGAAGATTTAACATCTCTGTGGATCACAGGATTAGAACATTGGTTATGAAGATAATCAAGAGCTTTCCCTAATCCAATAGCTATCTGGAATCTCTCTTCCCATCCCAATACATGCTTACCTGCAGAAATTAAATAGCCATACTTAATATATGTTGTGTCAAAGATGGTTTAAAGAGTGGAGTAGTATTGTGCTAACCCTGAAGGGCTTCCTCTAAACTTCCTCTGGATGAGAGATTGTAAACCGAGATTAGGTCGTTATACCAAACGCAGATACCGATCAGAGGAGAGATGTTTTGGTGACTCAAAGAAGAGATTATTCTCACTTCTTGAACAAAATCATTCACTGCTTCTTTACCAGATGATTTCAAGATTTTCACCGCAACTTCTTTCCCATCTTCAAGAACCCCTTTGTAGACTTCGTTACATCCTCCTTTTCCGATTAGATTCTCTGTAATAAAAGAAAAAAACAAGAATCAGATGCACATAAAGTGACTTAGAGAAGAGAAAAAATAACAGAGGTGTAAGATAGTACCTGAAGAGAAATCAGATGTTGCTGTCTTAAGAACATCATAGCTAAACCATTTGTTTATTTCCTTTAGTATGTCTTTAAGTTGTGAATCGCAAAAGCTTTGTTGAGAAGTCAGATTCGGAAACCGTTCAGGCAAGCTCATGACCCAGTTGACAACTGAGACTTTTCGAGTCTGATGCTGAACCACAGGAGTAGCTAAAGTGGTTGTTCTTAGCAACGGCCAACCTGGTTTCTGGTCCATTACCTCTACATGTGGAAGAGAAAGCGATCTACCCGAAACCCTCCTCTTCTCTTGGCTTGTTATCTCGAGAACTCGGCTTTTAATTGTCGATTCTTCGGTTTTCAGTTCGATGTCTTTGTCTGAAAGTCCCATCATAAAGCTCAGAACTTGGTGTTGGACTTGTATTTTGAGCTGCAAGAAGAACAAAAACCATTTCTGTCAACCAGTTTAAAGAATGATGTAAATAGAACCAACGAACCAAGAGGTGGTTGGTAATAGTTGGAACGTCTAAAGAATATATTTCCTCTGTAGATGGCCAAAAACACCAGTTGTTGGCGGAAGCTCTTTTGCGCAGCCTTTAGCTACTTTAAGACTTATAAAACATATATAAAATTAGTAAGAGAATATCAATTTTTATATGTAAACTTTTCTCCCTATTTTTTAGTTCTCACCCTAACTTTCTTTGATGTTTAACTCCAACAATAGTGGACATAGCGTTGTATCTCTTTGTCTCTTCAACTAAAACCCCTTGTACTGAGTTTCCCTTCAAAACTTCTCCTTTGAGCTCAATCTGTTCTCAAACCCCAAATATTCTTTGTTACCCAATTGTCAAAATCTTGTCTTTACTCGAAATAAACCCGTAAAAAGATGTGAAGCTACCTTCTTTGTTGAGTAGAATTCACTGTAAAGTTCTAAGTACCCATCCAATGATGACTTGTTTTTCAAGGCACGACCTGAATCATATCATCCAAGTTCCATAAAACTTAGTAAAGACTAAAGAGTAACAATAAATAACTAACAAGGAAGAGAAGAAATTGAACAAACATGAACAACAACAACACAATCTCCATGTTCTGCAACTTCTTCAAGTGTCCATTGCAATATCTCTTTGTGACTTTCATCAATTTTAATTCCAACCAAAACAATATTCCTCTGCTTCAAATTCACATTATCCACACTTTTGTTTTTCTCCACTGCGATTTTCCTTTGCTTCCTATGTGCAAAGAACTAAATACGAAATGCGAATTACAGAGGAATTAGTGGCTTATTCGCTATAATATAAACAAATATAAATCAAGACTTTACGGTTGTTCTTTAAGAATACTATTTTTGTAGGGAAGTAAGAGATATAAAAGTCAGAAAACTTATGCTGCAACTACTATCAGATACAAACAAACACAAAATCAAGAGAGAGACACTTGAATATTCAAAGACATTTTAAGATAATAAAATAAGCAAATTGGGTTTAAAGAAGATACACGATGAGCATTAACAGACAACATAGTATCACCTAAATCATCTGTCTTTAGGTCAAAATAAAATTGATAGTTTTGCTGCCATGTGCCATCAGCTTTTGTATCTGCTTCTGACACGGCTGATAAAACCAGATAGATTGGCCCAAATAGAACTATAAAATATGAAGAAATATAAAAAGTTTACATTAAAGGACCTAACTTTTTCGTATCGGTAAATGCTGATCTTATTCTCTCAACTACTTCTAAGGAAAAGAAAGAAGATTGACCTTACTTTATTGAAATTTTCTTAAATGAAAATATAACTGCTATGATCAGAGAAGAACGAAAGAGGTGAGAAAAGCTAGAAGAAAGTGTCGGTGAGAACAAAGAGAGAGAGGTATATTTTGAGAGAAGCCAAGAAAAGGGTCCAGTGAAGAAGACAGGAGACCAAGGAGAGTGCCGATCTTGGTTCATATTTTTCTAGGCCAACCACTGAAAAGGTAGAAGCACCACTTGTCGACAATACGGGCTAGGATGCTTCCCTGATGTTATGATCCTCTGGTACTCATCATAAACAGCCTCCACGGGAATTTAGAGCTTACTCCCTGTCAACAGATAAGATAGATAATATGAAAGGAGGTGACCAACCTTAGGAAAATAAAACTCACCCCATATACGGTTGCGAAGCAGAGCCTCCCGACTCACCAAAAAGGATACTCATCTCCACCTACTTGAAAGGCTTAATGCCTCCATCACTGATGTCTCCCCTTCAAACGACACCGGGTGGGAAACAACTGTAGACAATGACAGAAACATATTGGTCAGGAATAGTAAGAAATAACAGCTCAGGGTTCCAAGCGTCAGAAATATTAACTACACACCGCCAAAACATGGGAAAACCGGAAGCTTCGCCAACCTTCATAAACATATACCTCCTACTCCAACTTTCAGGGGCTCTTTGACGATCTTTTGACCATCCCAGGAACGAATATGCTAAAATTCATACGCGGCTCTGGGCCAGAACAACATAAAGTACGACAATCGCTTCCACCTTCGCATAGTGAGATATTTAATTTTGAGTTTCCACACGGTCCAGGCCAGGATAACCCAAAAAAGTTCCAAGAAATGACATCCTTTTCATACTACACTTGCTGAAAATGTATGACTCTAGTCGACCATAGTGCACATGTAATCTCCCGACTTCACTCATGAAATCGAAAGATAAGAGAAAAACTATTGGAAATAATTAATCCAAGAAATCATTCATTTTTCTTAGAGAAGGACATCTACTTTCTTCTCCTGCTTGGAAGATTTTCCAAGCATGGTTTTCCTCATACCTCTAGATAAAATGGAAAACTTCTAATAAATGGAGAACTTTCCATATTTCAGCATATTGAAGTTTCCATATTTCAAGACATAATTTTCCATAAAAATTATTTACCTTTTTATATCCTAAATTATAAAATTTAACCTAGTGGGAATTTAAAATGGAACTAGATTTTGTTTTTTATGTCACTATTAAGGGTTGGACAAAAAACTCGAATTCGAAGAACCCAACCGAACCCAATAAGTAATACCAAATCAGAACCTAAATTGATTAAATATCCGAATTATTCAAAATTTTGGTATTTGAAGAACTGAAACCTAATCCGATCTGAACCGAAGTATTTTGGGTATCCAAAATAGATTTATATACTTATATATATTAATTATTTTTAGATTTAATATATATAAAAACATCCAGAATATATATCATACTTTTAAGTTCGTTTAAATACNGACAAAAAACTCGAATTCGAAGAACCCAACCGAACCCAATAAGTAATACCAAATCAGAACCTAAATTGATTAAATATCCGAATTATTCAAAATTTTGGTATTTGAAGAACTGAAACCTAATCCGATCTGAACCGAAGTATTTTGGGTATCCAAAATAGATTTATATACTTATATATATTAATTATTTTTAGATTTAATATATATAAAAACATCCAGAATATATATCATACTTTTAAGTTCGTTTAAATACTTGAAAATATATACAAATAATCAACGTAAATATCTAAAATAGGTAAAATATACTCAAAACTCCAAAATACTTAAATAATTATTAATTATCTATCCAAATATTTAAACCAAAACAGTTTATATGTTAAGTTAGGTACTCTGGCATATGTTATTCAAATTTATATGTAATATATACTATTGTTTATAGATTTTTAAAAAATTAAAAAATATAATAAATTTTAATTTTTTTAAAATAATTTAAATTGATTATCCAAATCCGAACCGAATCCTCAAAGATCTGAACCGAACACGAAATCTCAAACAGACCTGAAAACGAACTCGAACGCCCACTTCTAATCACTATTATATATCCTATAATTAATTATATTTTATACGTACCATCAAATAAGTAATCTTATAATTAATAATATTTTATACGTACAATCATATAAATAATCACATATATTATATTTTTAAATTTCAATGTGAAATATAAAAATCATAATTTAAGTTGGTGTTTGAAATTAGGCTTTATATTGTATTTTTCTTATATATATTGAAAACATTTTTATAATGGTTATTGAAAAATATGTTAGTAAAAATCAATTTTTGAATTTTTGAATGAATTTTTGATATAAATCAATTTTAAATTATTATTTTGATTTGAATATGTATATTAAGTAACATAAACCCATTACTTTTTAATATAATATAATGGACTTCCAATTTTTTTAATAGCATAAGCACATTTATTTTTTAACTTACTGCTATCTATGTTTCCAAACAACACTATATATTTTTTTAACTGCTCCATATGTTACCAAACAGAATGGTTAAAGTACTTCTACTCTACTTTGATAAGATAGATAAAATAAATTTTGGTTTGTAATATAATAAAGTAAAATACCAATATAATCATCAAGAATCGAAAAAGGTAAATAAGAAAAAACAACAAAGTAAAACAAAAAAATACAATAAGGACTTGCATTAAAAACCAAAATACATTAGGACTTAGGATGCAGGCTACATCAATAAAAGTTAAAAACCAAAATACATTAGGACTTACGATGCACGCTACCTCAATATAAGACTCTTTATAATACCAGTTTCGTCTAGGTCTTTTGCCGATCTCCGCTTTGGCTTTGTAACCTATAGATTCGCTCTTCTCATATTCTCAATGGACAAAGAATCCGCCACCCCGTCTGGAGCAGCTTCGAATGCGATCAAGGCCACGGCGCATCTAAATGAAGTGAACAGAGAGCCGAGAGATGGTTTGGAGAAACATAAGAGAGACATAACCGAGAAAAAAACACCTGATGTGATAGAGATGTTGAAAGGATTGGTTGATCGTCTAGAGAAGATGGAAGAAAAGGTGGATCATCGTCTTCAGAAGATCGAAGAGAAGGTGGACTGTCGTCTTCGGGAGATCGAAGAAAAAGTGGATATGTTGATCTCATCGGTTAGTTTAAATAATAACGAAGTTGCTGCCTCGATGAAAACTGGCACTGTGAAGGCGGCCGAGGCAGACAACATGTCTGTAGATGAATCATCTTCTGATGATGATGAAGAAGAGCCTGTCCAGAGAAATTATAAAGCAAATACTAAAAAGGCGACCACCACTACTAACAGCCCGTTTGGTCCTTTTGTTCGTGGTCGTGGATATGGTCCTAGTAGTCTTAATGTCGGTGGCCCTTTTTCCGGTGGTCGTTGTGGCGCGTGGTGAGTGTAGCTTCTGTTGAGGCTTTCTGGTGGTGGAGGAAGAAGAGACCTGGTTCTGTTACTCAGCTTCAACGATTAAGGAGTGGTGTTGTTAGCTTGTGATACAATGCAATATTTCTTTTATCTTGTTGTTATTATGTTGGTTCCTGCAACTTGTTTGATTTTTCTTACTTTTTGAGTAATTCAAGTATTGTCTTAAATCAACAGGCATGAGCTTGTCTATGCAGCTTTTTTTCCTTGAAGTTTGTCTTTAGAATCTCATCTTTGGTATCAGTATCTCCATTTACTTCATTTAACAGCTTTCTAAATCTCTAAAACAGTGTCTCCATTTACTTCAGTATACGTTGCAAAAACAAATTAAGCTATTCGCACTGCTTCCAAAATATATTACAGGTTTCCATTCGCTGTGTTTAGTTACGCTTTTGTCTGAACGTTAAAAGTAACTTCAACCAAAACCTGCCTTAAACTTCCTTCACTGTAACAAATATCAACTATGAAGAGGCAGCTTTTTGAGACGAAGGGGTTTTGATCCCATAACCCACCCACAGATCGATCTACATAGCGAAATTCCTGATTCTACGTTCAGTTACTTTTTACATAATCCAACACTTTATTATAACTTTGTGTTCTAAAGAATACATTAATTGATATCCACAAATCACAAGCTTCAGGAATATCTATGAGCAGCGACCGGACTTGTTTCCAATCAACGACTCTGATTATATAGTAACAATGTAATAATACTATATGATAGTGCAGCAGCAAACACTATCCTCCACTCTGTTTAGCACTCGAGGAAGTAGATGTTGTCATGAAAGATTCACCACACCCGCACTGACCTTGCGAGTTCGGATTGATGAACACAAACTCTGATCTGCAATTAAACAAGCAGAAATATAAAAAAAAATATTGTTACAGTTAAATGTGACAAGAGTTTGCAAACCTTAGTTTATCATCTATGAAATCCATCTTTGTTCCAATCACATGCATTAAAGCCTTGGGTTCCACAAGGATCCTCACACCTTTCTCCTCCACCAGCTCATCGAATTTCCCTTTCTCATCTGATAACAATACTCTCGCGGGGATCAGAGTCTATAAACAACATGTGATGATCAACATAGCAAGAGGCAAGCATCTATAAACCAAATAAGCTCAAACTATGTATTCAACTAAACAAGAAACATCCCATTGGAGGCAACGTGGCCTTCTCCACTAAAAAATCAAGACAATGGTTTGTGTGTGAGGTTACCTGCGTAATTGAGAGTGTATGATAAACCGTTGCAGCCTCTTGCTTTAACGCCCAATCGGAGGAAAGGTTTTTGCCTCTGGAGCAAGAGATGATGAACCCTAGACGCAGCTTCGTCCGTTATGGTTAACACTTGCTTCCTACCCTCGCCGCCAAGACTCGAGAAGCCTTCATCGAATCGAATCGAATCCTCGGAGACTTTCGTTAGAAGAAAATAGACGAGTCCGGTTTTTGGGACATCCGGGTAGCTTCGGTTCGATTTGGGTAATTTGGATTTCAGTACGGTCGGTTACTGGAAAATTGAAACCAAATTAAATAATCGGTTCGATTTTATTCCGGTAGTTTGGTTTGGTCTCAAGGGGCAGAATGTCGGGTCTATAATCTCAAATAAATATGTAAAGGCTAGTGTCATGTAGTTACCGGAAGAAAAATGGTCTTAAGGTATCACATCAATCAATAATCAAGGTTTGAGAGTTTTGATCTCTCCCCGAACAGTAAGAAACAAAGTCCGGATGAATAAATCTCTTATGCGTATAATTGTTTTCTTGAGTTCTTTCACTTGCTAAATTGAGATCAGCTCAATCAAGCTAAGATTGAACCTAAAAACAATCAAGAAGAAACTAGATCGAATACCCAAACAAAGCCAGGTTCTTGGTGTAGAGAATAAGGTTCGATCCGTTTTGACTTTGAGGTTGTAAGGTTGATCTGTATTGCTTAAATTTGAAAGATAGATCAAGATGGAATCTGTTAATGGAAAATTTGAGATGGAAAAGTTTGATGACTAGCTACGGTGATTTTGATTCGTGAAAGTTTAAGATGTTGATGCAGGTTGAGTTGCAAGGATTGTTGCACATGTTGTGACTCGGTCAAGCATTAAGATTTGATTAGATATGGTTTGATATTTTATTATTATTTGTTTGACCTTAATTGCAACATGGTTTCTTAAACAATTTGCATGCTGTTGAAAAGCATATCGCTGCTCTCATAGAGCATTGAGAAATTAACGGCGTTTGATGAACGTCTAAAGCCACTTGTAAATTGCTTTCAAATCGAAGGGAACAAGCTACAGTCCTTTTCACGTTGTACAATACACTTCATAACTATAAAAAAAACGGGAAAGTACCTTTTTAAACACGTAGAATGTCACTTACTAACACTTTTAACACTGGAGTTTTTTAACTAGCATTTTAAATCCTCCAAAATGACATTTTTATCATAATAAACCTCCAAATATGTTTTTTTGTATCATAATAAAAATACAGAAAAAATCGAAGAAAATTGGGAAAAATTGTAAAAAATTCAAAACATAAGTTTTAAAAAATCTAAAAAATTCAAAAAACATAAAAAGTAAATTTTCAAACTTAAAAATAAAAATAAAATATTAAAATTCTAAAAATTCAAAAATAAAATCTAAAATTAAAATGTCAAATTTAAAAATAAGATCTAAAATTAAAACTTCAAACTTTAAAATTAAAATTGTAAAAAAAATTGTAAATATTTAACCAAAAAAAATATATGTATTTTAAAATTTCATCCAATTAAAGTGACTGTCACTTATGATGATATCAAAACTTGCCGCCATAAAAAACAATATATCAAAACTTGCTACCATCAATTTTTTTTTTTTGATAATCTGAATATCCAAACACCTTACATAGTCTGTCTGACTAGCGCATAAATACACTTCGCAGAAAGCATCTCGGGGTGGGGGGGGCAATTTCACCCCATGTTAATTGATGGTGACCACACGCAGGGCTAATAGTTCTCTCAAATAGATTATATTGAGTTTTGTCCAAAAAAGATTTTCTAAGAAAGAAAATGACCAAAAATATTTCATTAAAGATGCAAAAGACTCTTATGCTCTAAATATATAAATACAAATAAATTAAGAAAATTTTCAAATTATTATTTTTAAAATTATTTTTGATCTTATTTTAGAATTTTTGAATTTTAAAAATTTTATTTTCGTTTTTAAATTTGACATTTTAATTTTAGATCTTATTTTTGAATTTTTTGAATTTTTAATATTTTTATTTATTTTAAAGTTTGAAATTTTAATTTTTCTGTTTTTTGAATTTTTTATAATTTTTTCCAATTTTATATGAATTTTTCTGTATTTTTATTTTATTTTTTATTTTTAAGAAAAAAAATTGACACGTCATCATTTTAACCTGTAAAATAAACAGTACTGGTCGTCTATGAACTGGAAAACGTGTTGGAGGTTTATTATGATAAAAATGTCAATTTGAAAGTTTAAAGTGTTAGTCAAAAAACTTCGGTGTTTAAAATGATAGAAAGTGATACTCTGAGTGTTTAAAATGCGATTTTTCGAAAAAAATACACTTGCCCGTGCTTTTATAGGATGAGGAAGAGGAAAGCAATTTGTACGCTTGTTAAGTGGTAACTTTTTTCCTCTTTTCTTATGAACGTCCAATCTTTGATATCGTAACCTAACGAATTGAGTGCGAATGTTAGTTGTGTTTACAAGGCAAAAATGTAGTAAACGCAATCTTGATTATTGCGTTTATTATTGTGGGAATGCTAGTTCTGTCTAATCTTGAATATTGTAGTTTCGTATTCAAAGATAACAACTGTCTTTGTCAGTGTATTTACCCCCTACCACCTTGTAAAATTAATTAATTCTTTTGGATGATATAATTTACAAACTACCACTTGCATCGTTTTTTATCACCCGATTAATATAAAAAGTGATATGGACATTTATCACCCGATTAATCTCCCAAAGATGAATATTGCTATCAAATAGTCAATTCATCGTGTTTTTTTCAATAGGTGTAAAACAAGTTATCATATGGACTAGTCAAATGTGAGTAGCTAGATAATTTCACATTTGAAGAAAATTGATCTCTGAACTTACACATACAGAGCAATTTCTCCTGCAACAAAAATCGCTAGACCATTACCACTTGATTAAATTGCATATTTTTATTTATCATATATGTTCTTAGTTATTTTCATCATCGGAAAAGGTTTAGTCAATAAAGTTCTGTCACATTAGGCAAAAATTATTATGACCTTGTTAGGGCATTCTCTATATATATACACAGTAAAATCTCTATAAATTAATAATATTAGAATTTTAAAATTTTATTAATTTATACATATATTAATTTACAAAAAATTTCTTATTTAGATTTCTTATTTTAAGATATATTTATTCTAAGATAAGAAAAATAATTGATTTTATTGTATAGACATTAATTGTTATTTATTGAAATTTGACACTTATATTAATTTTATAATATTGCATAGAACTTAAATGTGATTTTAGTGTTAAGAAAATATAAAGATAATTTCATTGTGAATATAAAAAATAATAATATAATAATATGTTTTTGTTTATATAAAATATGTATACATATAATTATTAATTTATAATTTTAATGAGACCATATATTTACATAAAAAAATTCTAAAATTATTATCTTATTATTTTATCGATTTGTGTCAAAGTTTGAACCGGCACAAGTTGGGATGAGCAAAATTTATTAATTTATAGAAATTATTAATTTATTGAGTATTAATTTATAGAGGTTCTACTGATATGTTAATTTCTATATACTTTGTTGAATCTAACTTGAAAATGAACATATGAAATAGGATTTGTAACACATATAATAGATCATAAATTTCTTATTAATAACATATTAAAGGGCCTTTTATGGTAAAATTTATAATAAACTTGTTAGGGGTGGGCGTTTGGGGGTTCGGATTGGATATTTCAATATAGAGGTATAGAACCTATTCAGGTATTTCTACATTGCGGATCGGATTCAAGTATTTTAAGTTCGGGTTCAGCTATCTTGGGTCGGGTTCAGATATTTAGATTATTAAGGAAAAAAGTTAAATTATTCATTGTTTAAATTTTTTGTATTCAAAATATATACTTTTATTTAATTGGTATTCTAATTTTTAACAGAATAAACTATTAATAGGTTTGAAGATAAAATTTTAAAAATAGAAAGACACTAATTTAATTGTTATTGTAAAATTTTGGATACAACTTTTGTTAATGTAAGAAACAAGAGCTTGATATGTATTTTAAGTGAGTAGCGTATGATTTTGTCCATAATTATATGTATATTATCTGATTTTGAGCCATGTGCAACATCAATATAAATATTTTGAATAAAATTAGAGAAGTAAACTAGAAATATAGAGTCAAGTATTCATATGTTCGGTTATCTTCGGATATCCATTCGGGTTCGGATATTACCCGTTCGGGTTTTGATATCCAATATCTCCTAATTCAATACCCGTTGGTTCTTTCCTTTTTACTATATTTTGGTAAGTATAAATACAGATCTTAAGGTTGTAAATATTTGTTTCCTCTATAGATTTTTCTCTTCAATTTTTAACATTTCTCAAGTTTAATTCGTAGAGTTTTTCAACACCAGATCAAAAGTTTCCGATGCAAAATAACTAAAAGATGTGAAATAACAAACTAAGTCCAAGATTGGAGAATTAGACAAAGAGTGTCTAATATATAAAGAGATGTCCAACTCTAATAGTACGAGACTTTTTGGGAAGGAAACCAAAAGTAAATCCATGCGGGCTTGCCAATTAGACCCAAAATAGAAAATATCGTACTAATCGGATAATATAGAGTTTGACATGGACTTTAACAAGCCCAACAATAGAATAATTGTGTGTATTTTCCATTGATCACACATTATTTTTGAATCTAGCTTCTGGTAGTGAATGATACCACTGATGAGCCTTCTACTATATGAAACAATATCACTCCATTTAGGCAGGGCCGGTCATGGGCCATGCTAGGTGAATCATTCGCAGCAGGCCTCCGAAATTTTTGAAAAAAATTACATACAAATTGGTTTCCAAAAAAAAATTTTAGACCTCCAAATTTGTAAAAAAAAAAATTTACATAAATACACCCACATGCCCCCAAAATTTCAGAGCCGGCAGGCAGGGGCAGACCCAAGAGCAAACTTGACTGGGGTTAAAATAAGTAAATGCGTTATTAGAGAGAATTCACCCGGGTTTTGGGGGCAGACACATAATTTTACCAATTCAGCTACACATTCTTTAATAATTTCTATACAAAATAATATTTTATCATATTTTTGTGGGGTCAAGTGACTTCACTTCTCTCTATGTGGTTTCGCCCCTTCATTCAGGTCCCTTAAAACCTAAAAAACATTTTTCAATCACCTTTTTATTTATTTTACCACGCACAAAAATTGTGGTTGTTTCCAAGGCCAAAAAAAATTTCTCTACATTTACAAATGGGACAATTATCTCACAAAAGTGATCGTAATTTCTCTTATAGCGTGTGTGCGTGAGAATGAAAATGTGAAACTCACAAAATATAATATATTGTATTTGTTAACTAAATAGTACAAAACACTTAATGTATATCAATAGCATATCAACAAACATAACTGTTTATTAATGGCGGAGAAAAAGTCTATAAAAAAACGGAGGACGAAAAGCGGGAGAAGGAAAAAGAATAGTGAAAGTATGGATTGAAAAATGAGAAAATAATGAGAGAGACAGAGGTGATGGATGAGGAAGAAGAAAGAAAATAGAAAGAAAGAAAAGAGGAGAGAAAAGGAGCGAAGGGTGACGAATAAGAAAAAGTAGTAAATTGATACAAATCTCCTTTGTTTAGGATTTTCTTTTTTAAGGAAAAAAACTATCAAATATTTTATTGAGCAATTTAGGAAAATATACTAAAAAAAGTGGAATACCGTAGAAAGGGAGGAAAATGATGATATTGGGGGAGAAAAAAATTAGGAGAAATAGGATATGGAGTACAAATATAGAAAACATGGTGGGTAGGGAGTACAAATACTCTATTTTATTACAGTTTTATGGTGTTATAAAAGAAAATTAAAGCCTTTTCTTCAAAAAAAAAAAAAGAAGAAGAAAAAGTAGTAAATGAGAACACGGAAAAATGGTAAAAAATGAAAAAGAAGAAGGAAACATTTTGTAACATGCTATACTATTTCATTAATAGTATATATCATTTACAATATGATNAACATGGTGGGTAGGGAGTACAAATACTCTATTTTATTACAGTTTTATGGTGTTATAAAAGAAAATTAAAGCCTTTTCTTCAAAAAAAAAAAAAGAAGAAGAAAAAGTAGTAAATGAGAACACGGAAAAATGGTAAAAAATGAAAAAGAAGAAGGAAACATTTTGTAACATGCTATACTATTTCATTAATAGTATATATCATTTACAATATGATATAACTGATAGGTTGTTTGAGGAGAACAAAACGAAAATATAAAAATATAAGAAATATTTAGATTTTTGGTCATGGAACTCTAGATAAATTAACTCACATCAAGCTCTCTTTAATATATATATATTCAAGTATGATGTTTCATATGAAGAAGAAATTAAACCATATTATATGAATTTATAATATAATATAGACTTGAAAACTCGATTCTTAATCTAACATAATTTGTCAAATTTTATAGAAATATATTTTGTGATCTTTTCCTCCACTTAAAGTTGCCTTGAAAAAAAAATTGTTTGAAATACATGGTACCATTTTTCAAAAATAGTTTAAAATTTGGATTTATGATCTAGTAATTATTGTGTAGGGTATAGTATTTAGTGGGTGGGATTGTATTTATATACTTTTATAAATAGTTTTTAAACAATTATAAATAATTTATGAGGGTTAATTTTGTTTTTATAATAAATCTAAAATATTTATTGAAGTGGTTAACATTTAAAAATAAATTTGAAAAATAGTGTCAAATTTGATATAAATTTATTATTTTCTCTTGAAAATACTCGTATTCAACATTTATTAATTTGTATATATATATTGGAATATTAGTAAAGATGTTTCGAATTAGACCACAATACAATGAGATATTTCGTAATGTCACTTGATCTGTTTTTAGACATTTTATATGTTTCTATTTTTTTCATTTGAAAAGAAAAGTCCAAAGATTATTTTATCTCTTTTCGTTTTATTTTCAGCATTTTCTTTTTTTTAATCTGCTAAAATAATTTTAGTTTAGTTCAAATTATTGTCTTTCAAATTTATTTGTCTAGAGTACAAAAACAGCTGGATATATTTGTCTTCCTTTTTTTGTCATCTAGTATTATTAAATAAACATAAACAGAAATAAGTATATGGGAGACCAAAACGGCCAAGAAACTAAAAACAACAAAAAGTCCAAAACAAGTCCAACCAAAAGACAAAGTCCAAAGAAAGATGGACAGTCCATTCAAGCTACTCCACGCGTTAGAATCTTAGCGAGGAGGGGACACACGCCCTAAAGTTGAATCGCCACCATACTTCACCGGCATGCACGTCGCCGACGAAGCTCTAATCGGAAATCCACCGGAACCAAACCGGAAACAAGACACACCGTTCAAAGAGCCAGCGCGACGAGATCTGGAAGTGAAAAAATCACCAGCCACAACGCTGTAGTCTTCAACGTCACAAACCGAAAGACGTCGAGCACTAAAGCCCAAAAAGATCTCATCTTCAAATCAATAATAACTACCATCGCTGTGCCTGTTAACAAAAAACTAAGGGAATCGCTTGAAAGAGAGGGAGAGCGAAGAAAAAGAAATCAAGCACAATCCGGAACCAACCGGAACTAAGCCACCGTCAAACACAAGCGGATGATGCGAGGTGGAGCAAGAAGCCGACGATTTTGATGGGACCGTATTATATAAACTAGGGAGAACTGAATATTGTAAAAAATAAATTTGATAAAATTATACCAAAGATTAAGAAAAAGATGATACAACTGCAGAGGCGAGATATTATCTTTTTCCTTAACTCAAAATACGTCCCGTAGTGCGACGGTTCGATAACGTAATGAGTCCCAAGATACAACTGCAAAAAAATCTTCTGATTTGCGTCACTCTATCAGAAGCCTGGTGAAACTAGTTTTGTGTATACTATCGTACTCAAAGAAAATATCAAAGAGAAAGAAGAAAAATAATAATAATTGTCTCGGGTATGTTGCTTTCTACACAAGTGCTCTCCTTTTATAATCAAAAGGAAGTGCACGTTATGCAATCTAAGGAGTCAGCCAACGTACGAATCAATTGTAGTAATGGCATTGATTTCCAAGATTCTTGTAAGTTAGCTTTGCAAAGTAATGTCTTGGTTTTGACCAATTCAACAACCTTTATTATACTTTGCTTGGGTTTATAATTATATATATAAATACTAGATTTTTTTTTCCNTCAAAGAAAATATCAAAGAGAAAGAAGAAAAATAATAATAATTGTCTCGGGTATGTTGCTTTCTACACAAGTGCTCTCCTTTTATAATCAAAAGGAAGTGCACGTTATGCAATCTAAGGAGTCAGCCAACGTACGAATCAATTGTAGTAATGGCATTGATTTCCAAGATTCTTGTAAGTTAGCTTTGCAAAGTAATGTCTTGGTTTTGACCAATTCAACAACCTTTATTATACTTTGCTTGGGTTTATAATTATATATATAAATACTAGATTTTTTTTTCCACGCTACATGCGGATAATATCTTATAATGTTTTTTTAATTTAAAACTTTTAAAAATATTTAATGTTTGGTTTACATTATTTTATACCAGAAAAACATAAATATAGCTAAGAAAATAAATCATATGATCAGCTTATGATTTTATTTGTGATTTTTTGGACAATATTAAATTGATTGATTTATTGTTCATAGTTAACAGATTTGTTTGATTAGTTTTTCAGTTCATAGTAATGTAGTATTATATTTGGTGAGTGTATATATGTTTTGTTGTTACAATATTTGAGTTTTTATGTTAAACAATACTATATTTATTCCAAAAAGATCTATGTTTTAGAAAAAAAGAATTGTTCCCAAAAGATACATGTTTTACATTTTCAATGCATAAATTAATTATAAATTGTAAATTTTAAAAACATAATTGTGTTTATTAAAATTTTATTGGTTAAATTTTTTGGAGAATATTTGATTACTGAAAATAATGCATTGGTAACTAAAATTTGATATATATTTTTAATAAGTGTGAAAAACCTAAAATGTACATCTTTCTGAAACGGAGTGAGTACTATTCAAATTCATGGCTTTTGATTTATAGGATTAAATGTATATTTTGTTGTTTTCTTTTGTATACATACAAATTTTATTATTTGTTTTGTTGAAATTTTTGTTTATTGATCATAGGCATATTAATATGAATTTTTATCTCGGAATTTTACAATATTTGTTTTTGTATGCTGAATATTTTTTCATATTTTCAGTACCTAATTATACAAATAATAGGTACATGTGTTTTTTAGAATTTGTTTTGATCCCGCAAACTTGAGCAAAACTTTTCATCATGTCATCTCATCCATGTTTTCCTATAACCTTAGATTCATTAGATATACTCATTAGATACTTCGTTAGAACCCTTTTCATATCTACAGATGGCTTTGCCTATTAATTATATAAAAGAGATCACATTGGACTGAAAATGGTGAGTGATAAACCAGACAACAGGTATGTTTATTTGTGCACGTGCAAATCTTACCTAAAAAGTAAATTGTATTGGTTGTACTTGTATATGTGTGTTGTACCGACATCAATGTAACTTTGGATCCAGTTTATGTGAAATTTAAGATCAAAGAAAAAAATCATAGAAATTTAATTTCATTAAGAAAGGAACACAAAAGATGTCTTCAAATCGTAACAGAACTATCTTACCTATTAAAAATCAAAACAAAAGAATAAAGCTTCAATTCTTCAATACACCCAACCTAATTACAATATCTGATTGATGCCTTGAGCTAGACTCATACGAAGAAACACCATGTCATAAATCTGCGTTGAAGCTTGGTTTGCTTTAACGGGGATTTGTCAGTGAACATAAGTCCAAGTGTAATTACTTGCTTACAATGTTCTCTCTTCAATCTTCATATTCTCATCAACCACTCTCTCTAAGTTATCCGACCATAAACTCTTATTTACTCAACATACCTCCTTTNTTTCAGATTTGTAATCCTTTCCAAAATAAACAATCCAAAGTTAAATATATCTGTAGATGATAACACAAACAAAAACACACTTAACTTTGAATTTTTTGTATTTTATATTTTCGAAGAAAGAGCCATTACTTGATGAGTTGGTTTCATCTCCAATCATGAATTGAGAAATCAATGGTTCTTGATCATCATCAATAACAAAACACTGCTTGTATTCAGATCAAATGTAATCTCATGCCATTGTTCCAATAGATAAAACATACCTTCTATAACTCCCATAACCACTCCTAATCTTCTTCTCCATGACGAAGTCAATGAAGAATTGAGCCTAAGTCTCTAATATTTTCTCCACCGGTCGATTCTGTAATCGAAGCGATCAAGTTACTGTGGATGATGATGATTAAAGAAATCGACTGTCACGTACTTGGTTCCGATAAGGATGTCTCCTTTGGATTTAATGGAAGTTTCTCAGAAATGGATTAGCCAAAACATCAACTTGGAATCTCCTGGTCCTGGTGAAACAAAAGTGGAGAATGGCTTGCACGGTGGTGACTGCCGTTTGATTTGCCATAGTGCTGGGATGCGTTTGCTGAGCAAGGGATATTTCATATGAGTGATTAACTAAGGGGTCTTCAAGAGGCATCAATATCATTGAGTAAGAGGAGGGATGTGGAGAGTTACACGCCGATTTGTCTGGAGGATAGCTTTGATTCATCATTGTTTCCTCCGCAGGCGTTATACGGAGGAAATGGAAAGACGGTGAGTTTTGGAGGGTCTGTAGACGCCGTAAGGAAGAGTAAAGTAATAAAAACGGATCAATAAAAGAAATGAGCCTATTACGCATCACAGATTCGTGACCTAACAGCTTAACATCTTTGATTACATGGACAAATGATTGGTTAGAAATATTTTGTCCTATGTGGCACCCCTAGAATTACTTCAACTTAGTTCCTTTTATATAGTAGAGATACAAATTATCATGAATAAGAATAACTAAATAAGTTGATTGACATAATGTCTTATTAACAAATTTAAGTTCAAATTCCAACCCATATATCCAAAGTGATCCAATTTGCTAAATATTTTATATTTAACCAAATTTAAAACTTTATAAGTTTTGCAAGTCACTCACTTTGGACCTCAATTTCTCATTCAACATAACTCTGATTTTGACAACCAAATACACTAACTCATAGTGTTCACGGTGACGATTGCATCGGCCCAAGTTCCGGTTCTTCCGACAGACGTCTCCGTCGAAAAACCCATCGGAAAATTGGTCCATACCACTTTGTCAAAAACGAGTTCCAACAGATTTACACCTGAAGAAGACGCGTCGTCGGAGCCAGAAACCGACCAGTCGATGATGCTATCGAAACCACCAGATGTCGGAACCTAAACCCGATACACAGGAGACAACGCCGGAGAACACCGACGATCTAACCACCGACGATCTAACCACCGACGAGTTAAGAGAGAGAGAGAGTCAGGTAGCCGTTATATTTGTCTTCTTGATTCATAAATATATTGATCTTAAAAAGGTACCATCATTTTTATTATGTCACGTTTTTTTTGTCGTCTATTATGCCACGTTTTATTCTCTCAAGCAAGCAGTGCGATGCCTTTTTTCTTTCCTTAATGTTAGTACAACATGGCTAAATAAAAAATTAAACGACACAAAGACAAAGATATCTTTTTTTGAGAAAGAAAGACAAAGATATCGCTGTTCATAAATCTATATTTTCGTAATGGCTTTTCGAGATTATCTAAGGCCACTTGTAGAATGCCTCCAAATTAAGGGGGAATGCAGCGGCGGTTGTATTTTATTTACAAAGACGGATCCAATCTTATACCTGTTTTTTTTTTTTAAATAATTGTTTATCCTTATTAACATCCAATTTCAGTTTTATTATGGAGGTTAGAGAGAGTAAAAAATGTATACACATGTAAAGTGATATTTCAGTCAGATTTTTAATATTATAGTCCAGTGGAATTAGAGTGGGAATATTAGTTGTAGTTCCTAAAAAGAACTTGCTGTTATAAAATAACTTATGATTCTATAGTCTCGAAAAATTTAAATAAGAGCGATTAATTTTCCCCGCAAAAAGAAGATATACGATAAATATGCAAGAAAGAATATTTACTATGAAGAGGGAGAAGAGAGATGAGATGTAATGATTCTTTTATTATAAACTCTTGTTCTTGTTTATGGTGTACAAAAGAGTGAGATGAGTGATGATATTTATAGTGAGCAACAATACATAAAATAACAAAGAAGGTGCTTGATTTGGTAATATGAGTGGGTGATCATAGTGCTTGATGAGTAGATGATCATAGTGCTTGAGTTGGTAAAGGAGTGGAGGATCATTTCAAAGTTTATCTTATAACACTCCCCCTTGATCATCCATCTTGTATTACGTAGTGCCTCGTTAAAAACCTAGTCATGGAAAACCCAATGGGAAAAACCATAGTAAGGCAAAAAGAGTACAACTACGTAAACTCCCCCTCGAATGAACAATCATAGATTCTTCTGATGANCAATGAAATATTTATGTTATGACAATAAATCATGCGACGGCTCAGCCGGTCAATGCAGAGTAATAAATAAATTATACGGCGGCTCGGCCGACCAATTAATAATAAACAGAATATAAGGCGGCTCGGCCGACCAATAAATAATAAACAGAATATAAGGCGGTATTCCGGCCATTATAACATGATATAAATAATAGTAGAGGCGGTATACCGACCATTATAACAGAGTATAAATGATACAAATAAATTTTATCTAATTGGAGAACGATCGTGCTGATAACGTGTTATAAAATAACTTATGATTCTATAGTGTCGAGAAATTTAAATAAGGGCGATTAATTTTCCCCGCAGAAAGAAGATATACGATAAATAGCAAGAGAGAATATTTACTATGAAGAGGGAGAAGAGAGATGTGATGTAATGATTCTTTTATTATAAACTCTTGTTCTTGTTTATGGTGTACAAAAGAGTGAGATGAGTGATGGTATTTATAGTGAGCAACAATACATAAAATAACAAAGATGGTGCTTGATTTGGTAATATGAGTGGATGATCATAGTGCTTGATGAGTAGATGATCATAGTGTTTGAGTTGGTAAAGGAGTGGAGGATCATTTCAAAGTTTATCTTATAACACTTGCAAAATAAACTTTAAATGCTTTAAGATTTTTTTGGTGATTCTTAGAAGAATTTTTTTGAAATGTCTATCGATCATGGAACGATCAGATCATACATAAGGAAAGATCGAGACCGCATGCCTAATTAACAAATGTTTGACTACTGACAATGCGTGTTCCAAATAAGGAAAGTTTGACTTGCTATCATTGTGGTATTATACAAAAGGAATGTCAGATCTGCGGAAAACAGCTAAGGAAAGAATTGTAGCGAACAAGTCAAATTATTGATGGTGATCTTTGACCAAGCCAAATAAAGAAACCGACATTAAGTGTTCAGCTTGGGGAGAAATCTTGGGAAATCATATATGTATAAGGACCCCTGCTCTCATTTTACAACAATCAAGAGGATCTAAAGAGTTATTCGCCGGAAAACGTTAGGAAGTTCAGAGCCTTCGAATCTAAGATATTCATCTAAGGTGATGTGTGATTCGTGGCGGTTTAAAAATCAATATTTTGTAATAGTTAGTTTGTTAGGATGGAGATTATACGTTAGGAGAATTGTTTATGGAAAACTCGTTCTTAGAGGTATTTCTCAAGGAATGTTCTTGCGCTCTTAGGATATTTGCATGTTAGATTGTGTCTGATGATGATATGTTTATGTGAACGAACGTAGAATTCATCTTGAAAATAATTGATATGATAAGTGGAAAATATTAGAGAAATAGATTAAGGATGAGATTAATTAAAGAAAGAAAGGTAATACACTAATGAAATTAAATAAAAAATATATGTTTTGGCTTTGGGCCGTAAAGATGTTATGATCATGTTTTGACTTTGGGCCGTGTATGTTGGCTTTGGTGGTTATGGACCTTCGGGTCGTAGGTTGGCTTCAGCTGCAGGTTGGCTATGGGCCATAATGGACCGACGGGTCCGCAGATTGATAGGCCTTCTGGTTGGAATGTTAGGAAATGTAAGTAAAGGAATGATAGAACGGGATACTAGGTTGTTGGTTTTGAATGCATGAAAATAGATAATAGGAAAATGTGTAAGGAATGATGGAATCGGATTGCTAGGTTGATAGAATGTGATTGCTAGGTTGTTATGAAATTCGATTTCTTGATTATTGAGTTGCATGTGTGCAATATTGAGCATCTTCGCTGAGTAATTTTGTACACCCATGCTTCCTTTTACGATGAAGGTAAGGTTGATTGTATGAATCGGAGCGCAAAGCTATAAAGACCATTTGAAAAGGGTTTTGAATTTAGGTAATGCTTGGGGTTTCTAAAGATATTCTTATTGTGTACAAAAAGGATTTTCAGTATTTAATCTTGTATTTCATCAATAAAGTGGTAGTGTTTCTTCATTTCATTTGTTAAAATTTGATTCAATCTTTACTTTATTTTCAATGGGTTTTTCAAATATTTTTCGGTTGAGGTGTTTCAATTCTGCCCCACTGAATTGGCTTCATCTCAATCTGTTTGTGAAACTTTAGTTTTGTGTTAGTCAATCATTTTTGGCGAAAGGTCGATTTCTTCTTCTCCATTACTTCTCTTAACATGCTCCAAAGTAAATCTTTATTTATTGATTGTACTAGGCATGGGAGTTCGGGTACCAATTCGGGTTCAGATCGAGGCAGTTCAGATCGGGGTATTCGGAGATTTGGGGTGTATCGATATTGAAGTCTGAAACCCATTCGGGGAATTTTACATATCGGATCGGGTTCGGATATTATCCGTTCGGGTTTGGTTATTTTCAAGCGGGTTCAGATATTTTGATTTTGAAAAAAAATCAATTTCTTCATCACTAAAGTTTTTTGTACTTACAGATTTACCATTAGCATAACTGATTTTGTAATTTTTAATAGGTTAGGCTATTTTTATATTTGGAGATAAAATTTTAATTTTTTTTTATTTTGAGATTATGAATGCAAGTTTTGTTAATGCATGAAACAAAAAGTTTGACTTGCATTTTAAGTGAGTAGTAAATCGCTTTGTCCATAATTATATGTATATTATCTGATCTTGAGCTATGTGCAACATCAATATAAATATTTTGAATAAAATAAGAAAAGCAAACTAAAAATATAGGGTGTAGTGTATATATATATATATATATTCGATTATCTTTGGATATTTATTTGGGTTCAGATATTACCCGTCTGGGTTCAGATATCCAATCTATCTTAATCCTATACCGTTAGGATATTTTGTTATTTTGGTTTGGATTTGGTTCGAGTTTTTTCGGACTGAGTTCGGATACGGGTTCAGGTAATGTCCAGGCCTAGACCGCACTTTTAAAACACTTAATTCAGCCCACGTCATACCTTTTTCTCTGTAATAGTTCATGTCGCACTTATTACCCATTTTAGCTCTGTTTTATACATCTCCTGTATAGATTGGATCATATACAATATGAATTAGGAGTCTAAAATGAAGCTTTGAAGGAACAAACATTCTAAGCAGCAACGGCTAGCAACATAGCCTAGTTTAGTTGGCACACCGTCTTTTAAAATATTCCATGTCGTGATGTATCCACGGTTTGCACACCTTCTTAACCGTACTACATGTCGCCGTCGTACCTTTTCTATTCTCATTCCCCACTTGTATAATTAAAATAAATAATTGTTGACAAAATGTAAAACAACAAGAAATTAATTAAACTAAAAACACACACACAAACAAAACCTTTCCCCTTTCCCTTCTATAAAACCTCCCTTAATTTCATCCACAACCAACACATTCTTCTTCTTGAACTTCTTTCTTCTACTATGGGTATTCTGAGATCTTCCTCCTCTTCTTCTGCACTGAAATGGCTTGGATTTGTGACGGCTGTTTGGGTTCAATCCATCTCCGGCAACAACTACACTTTCTCCAACTACTCTGGCGCTCTGAAGTCACTCATGAACCTCAACCAGCTCCAGCTCAACAACCTCTCGGTCGCTAAAGACGTCGGAAAAGCCTTTGGAATCCTCGCTGGCCTGGCCTCCGACCGTCTTTCCACTCCAGTGATCCTCCTTATCGGCTCTTTAGAAGGTCTTCTTGGCTATGGTGTACAATGGCTCGTCGTTAGCCGCACCATCACCCCTCTCCCTTACTGGCAGGTACTAATAATATTCTTTAAAATAAAATAATAATAATAATAATATTCTTGAATTTATACTTGGGCAATTCTTGATTCTGAGGGTTTGTAATGTTCAGATGTGTATATTCCTCTGTATGGGAGGAAACAGCACGACGTGGATGAACACGGCGGTTCTTGTTACTTGCATACGAAACTTCCGGCGAAACCGTGGTCCGGTCTCCGGGATCTTGAAAGGATACGTCGGTCTAAGCACGGCTATTTTCACCGACCTCTGCACTGCTCTCTTCTCAAACGATCCGGCGTCGTTTCTCGTTTTACTCGCGGTGGTGCCTTTCGCAGTCTGTCTCACGGCGGTTTTCTTCCTCCGTGAGATCCCTCCGGCTTCTTCCGCCGACGAGGAGAGCGAAGAGACCCGTTACTTCGCCGTGTTCAACATCCTAGCCGTCGTTGTCGCTGTCTACCTCCAGTCTTACGACATCATCGGAATCAAAACCGGAGTGTTCTCGGTCGCTTTCGCCTCCGTACTTCTATTCCTCTTGTTCTCCCCGATCGCCATACCTTTCCACTCGTTCATCCGAAGCTTGAATCGCGGTGAAGAACACGACGTGGAAGGACGGGTTCAAGAACCGCTGCTGAGATCGGCGGAGAAGGAAGAAGTAGTTGTAGAAGAGGAGAGTCCTGTGGAGGAGAGGAAGAGGCCGGCGTTGGGAGAAGAACACACGATAATGGAAGCGATGCTGACGGTCGATTTTTGGGTGCTGTTCGTCTCGTTCTTGTGTGGTGTAGGAACTGGTTTGGCAGTGATGAACAACATGGGCCAGATTGGGCTTGCACTTGGTTACACAGACGTCTCGATCTTCGTCTCCATGACTAGTATTTGGGGCTTCTTCGGTCGTATTCTTTCCGGCACTCTCTCCGAACACTTTCTCAAGTAAGTCTCCTACTTTAGTGACCTTTTCAATTTTTGTTATTTCCCATAAAGTTATTTTCTTGAAAAAAGAATATATATTTCATAATGTACTATTAAACGCTCTTTTGTTTTAGGTTTTTTTTTATGTTAATTAAGAAAATAGTTAATATTTAGTTTATCCTTATTTAAATATTAAAATTTTATTATCTTTATTTTTAAAATTTAGTATAAAGTTAAAAGAGATTAACTAATATCATAAATGCATTGAAATCTTAAAACAACACTTGTAACAAAAAAAATTATTTGACATAAATAAGTTTTGATTATTTTTTGTGAATAACAAATTTTAATTAATCTATATATATAAAGTTGGCTTTTTCTCTTCTTATGACATGTGGAAGAGGAGTTTGTTGACATGTGTCCTCATATTTTTTTTTGTATTTAAATTCTTCTTCCCTTAAATTATTGCAATTTTCTCCTTCAATTTCTAATTGTGTATTATCTAATCATTGTCACACTTATTGGTTTCTAAAATTCAAGAAATAAATAAAATAATATAAATATATTTTAAATATTTAATTTATTCACATCTAAAAATAGCAAGACTTTTCATCATTTTATTATTTTTACTAATTTTTATTATTTCATTTACAAATTATATTTATTTCACTATTAGTATCATAAGATAATCAAATTAAGAATAAGAAACTAAACAACCAACGCATAAAATAAGAAAGCGGGCCTAAAGGAGAATAATAATCGAAAGGCCAAAGCTACCAAAAAACAGGAAAATATATGCCTAAAACACCGGAATCACAACCAGTAGCTAAAAAAGTAAGAAACACCTGACAAACTAAACAAGAACATACAAGACGGCATGCAACTGAAAAACCACAAAGCTCTGGATAGAAAGGACCAAAGCTCCAAGAGACTAACTCCCCACACCCATATCAAGAAAAACATGGAAAGNCCAAACAAACAAAACCTGATGAATCGTTATGTGAGATCAGCTTCTGTTTGGAACGATCCTCCGCTGCAGTTCCCTGTTTAAGAAACAAACAAACAAAAAAACATCCTGAAGAGTCAAAATTAGTGATTCTATTACAAACATTCTAGCAGAATGTATTTCACTTTTTAGACTTGCAACATCTTTGGTACTCCTCAAGCTATAATTCACTTAATCGACAAATGATGAAGGAAACAAATACAACCAAATACCAGATGCAGCTTATGAATTGCTCTTGTCGCGGTGGTGTGAGGAATGTGCCGGTGTTGAATCTCACCACCGCCAGAACCGGCAAGCTTTCAAATCGGCGAGCATGATGGAGGATTTCTCCATTTTTGAGTTGATGCTTTGCAGGGATCGTGCATTTAGTTTTTGCAGATTTAATGTTGTTCATCGTCGGGAGCAAACACATTTATAGATGGAGCTTCCAGCGGTTATCTTAGAATATGATAAGCTCCATTAAAAGCCAGAGAGTGGGAGGGTGGTATAAGTGACATAAATGCTAGGATTTAAACACCAAAAAAATGTAAATGGCAGACGTTATATAGTGTCGATCGGAATTCTAGCTGTATGGTGAAAACGTCGATGCTCTGTAAACTTAAGCAGGATAATAATGTAACCCTAAATACATATGGGCCTAACTATACAAAACATTCAAAAATAAGACCCAGCAACTGGCCCATAGATTTGGTACGAAAATTTTAGTGAGATGAAGAAATTGGAGAGGACACCTGTCCTAATTTGCACCCTTCACCCTGGTGATGTGGCACTTTAAGAAGAGACTATTGTCTACTTTATTGTATAAGATATTATTCACATTATTTTTTTTAATTTTTTTTTTTTTTGCACTATTTTCTTCTTAAGTTATTAAAGCTTAAGGCATATATTTATTATGCAAATGACAATTCACAGATCTAACGCTGTATATATGTTTTAAGTTTTAAGAGATTAGTTATCTATTTTTATGAAATTATTGATATGTGATCCCTTTTATATGACATGTTACAGTATTGAGAGCTGAAGTAGGTGTAGATGACTAAATTACATAATTACATAGTTGTGATTTTTTTTAAAATAGTTATTATTTTTATTTAGATGATGTATTTCCTTTGTTTTATTTGATTTATTTGAGATCATCCACTATCATATGTTCTCTTTGTAGAATTTTGTGTATCGAGGTTAGTCAGAACTTTGTAATTATTTGCTTAAATATAAAAGTTCAAGAAACGATTTATACGATGTCATTTTTCTTCTTTAAAAGTGTGTCGATACTGATACTTGGTGATAGTCTTATGGATATTTTTATTATTATTTATTAGATAATTTTACTTTTAAATTAGAAAATGTTTATAGTATGTATATTCACTGTTTGTGCTTTTCCATCAATTACATATCAATTTGTAAAGTTTGAAATATTTTTGAGAATATATTTTTTTCCTTTGGTCTGAATCTGATGAAACGTGAAAAATAATATCACAAATGTATTTTCTTCCTTTTTGTTGTTACGATTTTTAGATATTTTGGAAGTTTATATATATTTTGGATTATGCATTTCACTAAATTTTTGTTTGTTGACTTATTTTCGCAATTATATTATGTATTTTCAATAATTTTTCATTTTTATATCTTTTAAACTTTAATTTTAAACTACTTTTTATAAAAATATTTGTTTTGATTTTTTTTCTGCTAAAAAAAGAACAATCAAAACAAATATTTTTTTTGATTGTTTATTAATCATTCGTTATGGTTCCCCTTTTTTTTCTTGTTAATTTCTTTGACTTGAGCTTAGTGACAAAAAAAGCGCAAAATTCATGAGAATCACTTCAAAAACAATATTGTAATTAGATTTTTTTCTTTCGTTCTAAAAAATTTTCTATTTATCCTGGAAATTTTGTATTTAAGTATGAAAACTTGAATAGTATGTAACTTGGCAACATTTCATCACTTGGTGTAGTAAGTTTCCTTAACAAAACCTATGTCTTCTCTATTACTTTTGATGATATATATGTCTAACGATCTACGGCTCATAAAAGCTCAAGGGAATCCAAGAAAAGAAGAAAGCCCAATTTTTATTTTCTCAAAGTTACTGAAGAGCAAGGATTGATATATGATTTTGTGACATCCAATTTTTGTATATAGTGTGACATCTACTGGGAAAAGATGTGAATATGAGATGAGACTTTGTATAATATCCGTATGTAACTTGTGTCCTATTATGAGTTGTGGTGTTTCTGGAAAAATGTGTCGCGGGTTAAAATAAAGTAGATGAAAGATTTGTAAACTAAAATACTCGTTTCTTGAAATGGAAATAGCTTTGTAAAATTCAGATGTGATCTCTATCTCATAGCGATATAGATCAACACCTACGATCTCATAGCGATCGTGAAGAGACTCATATCGTCTTCTCTCAACATACAAAGCATAAAGAAACTACAACGACTCTCTTCCTTTATTAATACTCCATCTCGAGCTGAGAAGACTCTAACCGCTAACCCTCCGCTTCCTTCAGAGTCTTCTCCTTTCTTGCCAGCTCACCCATTTCCTCCAATAAGAATGCATCACTCGGATCGGCCACATCATCCAACTCCTTATTCATAATCTTCTTTTCCCGCCTCACATAAGAACGTTGGTATTTATCAATACTCCTCCCTTTGAAACCAAGCTTGTCCTCAAGCTTGAAAGCTGGATAATCCTTGACAAACAAACGAAACGAAACCCACAAATTCTCATGAGATGGCTTACCCACCCAGCTAACCAGCAGCTCCAAATAACCCTCATCATCATAACGCTTAGCCAAGACTTCCAATGGTTCTGGAACAGCTTCTACCTCATCAATACAATTCTCTGGTAAGGGATGAACTACACGATCCACTCCCAACGGCGCTTTCAACTGAGAACAATGGAAAACGGAATTTATACGAGAAGCTGGGGGTAGATCAAACTTGTATGCTGCTTTCCCCACACGAGCAATCACACGGTAAGGACCAAAGTACTTAGCAACCAGCTTTTGACACACTCGGTGAGAAACAGACTGCTGCCTATACGGCCTGAACTTCAAATACACCAGCGTCCCCACATCAAATGAAACATCCCTTCTATGCTTATCAGCTGCCTTCTTCATCATATCTTGAGCGCACACCAAATTCTGTTTGATGAGAGCCAACACTCTGTCACGTTCACGCAAAGACGTTTCCAAATCAAAGTTACTCGTAGACCCCTCCTCAAACTTGACCACTACCGGAGGTTCCCGACCATAAACCACTTGAAACGGTGTAGTCTTTAACGAAGTGTGAAATGACGTGTTGTACCAGAACTCCGCCCAAGGGAGAAACTTACGCCACGTTCGAGGATGCGCAGATGCGAAGCAGCGCAGATAAGTTTCGAGACAGCGGTTCAACACTTCAGACTGACCATCAGTTTGAGGATGGAAAGCCGTGCTGTACTTGAGCTGCGTACCTGCCAAACGGAAAGCCTCCTTCCAAAACGAACTCAGGAAAATGCGATCCCTATCCGACACAATGCTACTAGGGAACCCGTGCAGTCGAACAATACCCTCCACAAAGCAGTTTGCCACTTCCACCGTAGTGAAAGGATGACAAAGACTAAGACAATGAGCATATTTGCTTAGCCTATCAATTACCACGAGCACCACATTCACCCCCTGTGAAGTAGGCAAGCCCTCGATAAAATCCATTGCAATCTCATCCCACACACGTGATGGTAAGGGAAGAGGTTGAAGAAGACCAGCAGGAGACAGTGTTGATGACTTATGTGTCTGACAAACAACACACTCTTGTAAGTGACTTAGCAATTAACCCATAATGCCAGACAAAACGCCTGTAGTAACCTGTTAAACCTAAGAACCCTCGCAGCTGCTTAACATTCTTAGGAGTAGGCCACTGACGCATAGCTTCTGTCTTCGCACTATCAGTTGAGACGCCATCTTTAGAAATTATGTGCCCCAAGTACTCGACCTGAGTCATTCCCATCACGCATTTCTTCTTGTTTACGAATAACTGATTCTCCTGAAACACCTTCAATACAGCTTGAAGATGCTGCACATGTAATTCTACTGACTTGCTGTAAACAAGCACATCATCAAAGAACACCAGCACGAAGTCACGCAAGAACGGCTTGAAGATCTTATTCATCAGTGCCTGAAACGTTGCAGGAGCATTGGTGAGGCCAAAAGGCATCACGAGAAACTCATAATGCCCTTCAACTGTCCTGAACGCTGTCTTGGGAATATCCTCCTCGACCATACGGATTTGGTGGTAACCAGAACGTAGATCAAGCTTAGAAAACACCACGGCGCCATTCAATTCATCAAGCAGCTGATCCATTAATGACCATAAGCACTCGGAATTCCTTCTTTGGACATATTGCTTCATGTGCTTTAGACCATTTATCCCCACATTTAAAACAAAGCCCCTGCCTCCTTAACGCATTCAGTTCCGCATCAGAATGACGTTGTCTTGGTCGTTGAGATGGCCTAGAAGGTGGGACATTCTCTTTATGTGGCTTGATATCCAACATCACAGCCTTCTGGTTATTATTATAGTAGCCGCAAGAACGAACATTAGTGTTGCCACCACCATTGATAGGCTTCGAAGCCACCTTTGAAGCATCACCCAAAACACGACAGAACGTGCTAGACTCCATTTTCAACACGGCTGCAATGTAGTTTGAAAGGCCCTGTGGTTCCTTCATGCGATTCACCTCCTTCATCTCTCTGTTGAGACCAATATAGAAAATCCGTTCCAAGTGATGATCATCCAGTCCCAAAACCTGAGCTGATAAATCTTCAAACTCCGATACGTAATCAGCTACAGAACCAGTTTGCCTGATAGATACTAGCGTGTGCTCGGCTCATCCTCAATAGATTCAGAGAAGCGCACAAACAAGCTCTGTTTGAAATCCTTCCAACTCCTAAAGCCACCACGACACATCACCCACGCAAACCACTTCTTCAAAGCACCTTTCAAACATAGCGGAACCAGATCCAATCTCGCCTCCTCATCATACCTTCCCAATTCATAAAAATACTCCACATCCACCAACCACTCCGAAACTCTAGTACCATCGCAGAACGGCATCTCAATTTTCTTAAGCATATTCTCGCGATTGTCTAGATTAAAATCATCCTCCCTAAACGCCAATGGTGAATGCTCACGAACTCTCTCAAAACGGGAAGTCCGTACCTGCGAATGTGACGACGCGAGTACAGGATCTCGTATTGGCGTCTGGATTGGTGATCGATCAATCACCGGTTATTTCCCCAACGCCTTCAGCACCGAATCGAGTTTCGAATCCATTGATGACAACTTCGTATCTAGTGTGCCGACTCGCGCCTCCAACGAATCAAAGCAATCGTCCTTCAACTTCGCATCATCGCACAACTTCTCATAAGCTCCCATCAAAAACTTCACCTGACCTTGGATCTGCTTCGTCAGATCAATAGAAGCATCAGAATAGCCCGAATTTGAAGACATCGTCGCGATTTGAGAAGATCGAACCGTTTCACCGCACCAATGATAGAGTAAAGTAGATGAAAGATTTGTAAACTAAAATACTCGTTTATTGAAATGGAAATAGCTTTGTAAATTTCAGATGTGATCTCTATCTCATAGCGATATAGATCAACACCTACGATCTCATAGCGATCGTGAAGAGACTCATATCGTCTTCTCTCAACATACAAAGCATAAAGAAACTACAACAACTCTCTTCCTTTATTAATACTCCATCTTGAGCTGAGAAGACTCTAACCGCTAACCCTCCGCTTCCTTCGGAGTCTTCTCCTTTCATGCCAGCTCACCCATTTCCTCCAATAAGAATGCATCACTCGGATCGGCCATGTCATCCAACTCCTTATTCATAATCTTCTTTTCCCGCCTCACATAAGAACGTTGGTACTTATCAGTTAATGGCATGTCGTAGTCCCATTTTGAGCAGTTACCTTTTCATCACGAAATCGTTGATGTGGAGAGAGCTTACGAGATGTCGTAGAGTTTATAACATGCAGAGAGTCAACAGAGTTACTAATAAAGTTCCTAATGGTATATTAAGAAACAAATTGAGAATAGGGACTTGGTGATCATCATCATGTACATACACATAAACTTCCTTACACTGTGCCAAGGAAAACCAAAACATAACTCCTTCGCTCGCAAGAAACAAAAAAGTCAAATTCAAAAAAAAGTAGATTAATATTTCTCTAATCTTGATCTTTCTGCATTACATTGAAGCGGTTAGGTTGTGGCCAGAACTCATGACGGCAACATATATGAAAAGACGACGGTTTAAGCATACTCTTCGTCAAGCACCCACCAACTGATGACACTTTACAACGGTTTGGCTAATGTATTAAAAAGTTTCAATAGGCATTCCGGTCAAGCGACATAGCTCAGTTTCATTCTGTTGCAAGATGTCCACTGAATCCAATAGCTCATTAGTGATTGGGGTATCCATTCCTCACACGTCAAGATGACTGGATCAAGTGCTCTCTTCACAGCCTGCAACACATCCACCACCAACGTATACTTAGAGAAGTCTACTCAACATAATGTTACATTAACAATCTCATCATGATGATTCAAATAGTATATAATCAATCTATTCCATTTCCAAATGCTACATCTTTTCAAAGACACTATTAAATTATTAAACCTGAAGCTGCGTCCTTTGAGTGACATGAATCAATAAAATTACAAACTTGATACAAACCTTAGCATCTTGAATGTTGATGGAGTCTGAGATCTCTCTTTGAATCTGCACAACACCAGCATTCCTCACGATCTGAAGTTCATCATTGATCATCCTCTCAGACCACCCTCTCATATTAGCACCACTTACGATAATGATCGACTTCTGCCCGTTCAATTGCAACATCTCTTCCATCACAAACTTCAGGTACCCTTCAAATCCATCCCCGAACACACCTTCTATCAGCTTCCCGTGTGCTTACGAACCCGCCTTGAGACGACGCCATTCTACTGGAAATAATTCCAAGTGTTATTTGGATTTGTGAAGATGATGTTTGAGGTTCGTAGACTAAACTTTTATAGCAAAGATGCACCGCCTTGAAGAGGGGGAAAATGCATTGTATGTGGAATCATGGTTGTAGTAGGGCGAAGGAGTTAAGAAGGTAGTTAATTAGAGACAATCAATTCATCGTGTAACGGTCCCGGGGAGAAGAACCGGAGATGAAGCAACACCAAGACTTCTCGATCTAGAAAATTATCAGCACTATTCGTCTAGAATAGCTCTCTCCAAACTCCATTGTTGGAGATGAATGAGAAGTCGATGAGCATGACAATGGCGAACAGAAGATGTCGACAGCCCCCATTGTTGAAGAAGGTGACTGTAAGTAGCATGATTAGTTTTTATTTTCTGTAGCAGGTCCAAATAAATATTATTGTCGCTCAATAATGTAAAGCCTAAATGTAACTGAAACAAAAACCATAGAAACCTGCCTATACTTATTGTATTTAAACCAAATGCACCGTATGATTAAATAAAGTGATGTGTTTTGTGCAGGCGAGACACGTGTCGAAACCACATCAATCGACTTTGTGACCTGGTGATGATGTGGCGCGCTCTCACAGGAGAGAAAAATAAAACTCTTTTATGCATTTTGTGCAGGCGAGACACGTGTTGAGACCACATCAATCGACTTTGTGACCTGGTGCTGACGTGGCGCTCTCACAGGAAAGAAAACATTCTTTTATATATATATATATAGATAAATATATGCTCATTTTTATGTCATTTTTATTTCTTATTACCAATTGCATATGAAAATCCGTCGCAACATGTTGCAATTCAATTTTTTCACCTTCTTCGGTTTTTACTTTGTATGTACACGACTATCAAGTAGATGATGTAACTATGTATAATGTATCAATGGTAATTTCAGTACACTACATATATTTTTCTTTTTCAGTCATTTAAATTGATGATAACTAACTGATATTGTTTTTAAACTTCTTATAATGTAAAAGTTTGGACAATGAAAACCTCCTTAATGTAATTAGTTTCCGATGTATATAGGTTTTTGTTGATTATTGGTGTTGTAATGTGATGTTTATTAAACAACAAAAACATTTATACAAATTAAGAGGTTTGCAGCAACTTCCTAAAAAACTAGTATACGTATCGATTTCTACTTACTATTTTCAATAGGCCATGTTCGTTTACGTGTCGCGCGACCTGCGACCTGCGACTAAGATTACGTTCGTTTACGTGTCGCGCGACCTGCGATTTGCGACCTGCGACTAAACCTGCGACCTGCGACTAAAACTATGTTCGTTTACGTATCGCGCGACCTGCGACTGCGACCTGCGACCTGCGACCAGTCGCGCGATCAAAATTTTCTTAATTTTTAGTCACTGTTTTTTCGGGCGACTTAGATGAGAACCCGCGACTGGTCGCGCGATCAGTCGCGCGACATCAAAACGAACAACAACCTGCGACTTGCGACTTGCGACCAATCGCAGGTTGCATGTTATGCGACAACAAAACGAACAACAACCTGTGACCTGCGATCAGTCGCAGGTCGCATGTCGCAGGTCGCGTGACATGTAAACGAACACGTTACTATATCTGAAGGTTTTTTTCAATTACAGTTTCTTAGTAGGGTCTAAATAATATAACTGAAGGTGGTAAGAAAACTACTATTCTCTCCGTTCCCGAAAGTAGGATTTTCTAGATTTTTTTTTTGTTCCACAAAGATAATTTTTATATATTTTTAAAGTATTTTTGTATGTTTTTGAGAAACATTAATTGAAACTATTTAAATTGATAAAATTTAATTGGTAGATAGTTATTGGAAAATGTATAGAAAAATAAATAATCAATTAAATTATGAATATTTATTATATTTTTAATATGCGTGAATACTTTAGAAAATTACTTTTGAGAACGGATGAAGTATGTATAAATAATTCAATAAAAGTAATTTTTCATTTTATAAATTCAAAAGGCCATTTCAAAATCTTGCTTGAAAATTAAATATCGTGAGTTTTAATAATATATATCCCGTATATATTATTTGTGAAACATTACAACTTCTGTTTGTAGCCACGTGTCATCATTAGGATGATTCTTAGAATTATTAGAGAAATATGTTGGTCCATCTAATTATATAATAAGCGTTTTATTAAACTAACCATAAATTCATTATTAATGTCATTTATTATTTCCTTAAATAAAGATTACGGAATTGCCTAATGTGGCTAAAGTATATATGACAATTAATGATTTTGAATAATAAAGATCTGATTAAAAAAATAATGTATCTTCTACCAAATTTGTTTAATTTTAAACTATTAAAATAATTTAAAAAAATCACAATAACCATATTATAAAAATTTAGATTTTTCTGTATATGTTATATTTTGAATTTTAAAAAANTGTTGAAATGAGTTGATCAATATATGAGAAGATGGCTTAAGGAGTTGGGAATGAGATAATGTGAAGGCAAAGAGAAGGAGAGCTTGGGAGTGATCAGGCCGTACAAGGCCGTACCGGCCGTACCATCCGTACGGTCCGGATCAATCCACTACTCGACCAAGAAGAGAAGTTACCGCGTGAAAGAAGTAAACGGCCAAAGGGGTTTTACCTTAGAGGATATGACCGTTTGAATGGATAGAGTGACTGAGCCTTATCCTCACAGGCTGGAACAGGCTGTAAAGGCAAAAGGAACCTAGTCCAAGATGCCAAAAGCGTGTGACAGCTCCCATTGGACCAGTTTTGAATTAAAGCAACCTTATCCTTGACCTCACATGCTTAGTCTCTCTAAAACCCTTGTATCTGATCATATATATTGTAAACTCTGTCTTGATTAATAATACACACGAGTTTATGAGTCTCTCTCTCTCTAGTTCATCATGATAATCTCATACACTTTCTCTTAAACACTCTAATCTCTCTTTAATCTCTCTTAGACTTCTCAATACCTTTCTTATTCTCTAAAATCATACAACGCTGCGTGATAAAGCCAATCGCTCAATAGAAACGAGATTCTTTGAGGGATGAGATATAAAAAGATCAAGTGAGTCTGGAAATAAAGTCGTTATGCCTAGTGAAGTTCAAAAGTATCAAGTGTGCGAAGCATAGCAATTGAGAGGATAACATCAACAATACTGATAAGAGAAAAACCATTTACCTGTGTCGAATTCCGGAATCAATTCCCCAAAATCTGACATGGTTGGGAATCTCAACAAGCCCAATTACTTCTGCAGGCTACAGGTTTTGTTTTTGAAATGTTAAGTTCATCAGGAATGGATAGAATCTTGTTATCTCAGGAAAGAAGAGGAGATATCAAATGTCCTACAAAAATGATCTTTTACATCTAGCTTGGGCGTTACTAAGAGGCCTACTTGGCAGATCATGGCCAACAGTTTGTTGGCTTCCCCACAGGACGACGTCATCTGATCCATAACACCACATGGAGCTCAAACAATGTGATTCTCTACCTAGCAGGAAACAGGAAGGAATAAGAAAACACAAACATAGCACAAATTGACCTACTATAATGTTGAACATGAAAATTACATTTTTATGCACAAATTTAAACATAAACTATATACAAAACCTAAAGATAGCACATTATGCGCAAAATTACATTTTTACATTTCTAATGAATAAGAAAAATTGTTAATAAGAATAAGCATTTTGAATGTGCGAGTTGTTACATTAATTACCTTTTTCCGACGTAAATGTAGTTAAGCATATAAACTGTAGAGAATCTTAAAACAAGAGTAAATTGCTCAAATGAGCTTTATTGATAGAACATAAAGATGAAACTGAAATAGCTTATTAAAGCTTTATTAATATGCAGGTAAGAAAGAAACTTTAGATCGTCTGCAAGATGAAATGATTTTGGATTAATAATCAACAAAGGAGGAATGCTGCTCAAGACAGCTTTCTTGTTGTTTAAAAAGATTGACACTACTACATAATACATATATATGAAATCTCTCTTGATAAAACCCTAAACATATGGGCCAACGATATCACTTTGGGCTTGACAACTTCATTGTGGGCTTGTGTCTAATACTTCCCTGCAAACTTGGGGTCGGGTGAAAGCAAAATGCCAAAGTTTGAACCTCAAATGATGGCTTGGTGGAGTAAGTAGTGGAAGAAGGATCACATGGAGCTATAGGTGTAATCTTCAATTCACCATGATAATAAATGTAGAAAATGCTCAAAGAGCTTTATTTGAACAGAAACATAATAGCTTATTAAAACTTTATTTGAGTGCAAGAAATATAAATAAAAGGAAAGACTGTAATCTTGTCTTCAAGAACAGAACATACATTAATTGTATTTCAAAATGAGATAGGGAAAAGCTGCTTGTAGCAGCCAAGGTTACAACTTCTGAACAGATAACAACATATATATATATATATATATATATATGAATCATGAGGTTATAAAGGCTTCTTATGGATCATGAGGTTGAGTTTTTCTTTGGGCTTCAATACTCTCCCGCAAACTTAGCGTAGGTGGATATCAACGGAGCTCAGTTTGAAACACATGATGTACTTGATAGGAGCAGAGTAGTAAGAAGGATCCCATGGAGGTGTAAGTAGATTGCTCACTTCATCACAGAGATAGAGATTAGTATGAGATTGTTTGGTCTATAATTGGAGAGTATCACATGGCTTCACTCAGAGGTTTCTCTTGAACGAAGGGTGTGGTGCAATCCAAAAACTGCCCCAAATTTGACCTGACCCGACCCGACCCGGGACAGAGCAATCGAAGGTGGAGCACTCATCAGCAACGTAACGGATAGAGGTTGGTTCTCTCCTTAAAACGGTAACGCGTTAGACTCGTGTCTATGCGTGGGCGTTCAGATACCGTTCGGGTTTGGTTCGGGTGCTTCGGATTTTTGGGTTTTCGAATGGAGAGGTATAGAACCCGTTCGGATTATTTTTATACTTCGGATCGGATTCGGGTTATTTCGGTATAACCGAACTGTGTAACAAATAATAAAAAAAATCTATGTATCTTTGATTTGACCATGTGAGACCAGAAATAATACTGTTGAAGTTAAAAGATTGAACAACTTAATATAAGATTTATGATCTTTCTGATTTGTTATTACGTTGAAGAACACAAGTATGTATTCTTTTTCTTCGTGTAATTTCTACTTGTATTATCTTGAATAGAAAATGGTAAAGAATCCATCTGTGTATAAATCAAAATCAAAGAGACATCAAAATCAAACAGAAATCAAACCTCGATAATCATGAATGTTTGAGCTCATGCTTGTGTAAAGAACAAAGAGAAAACAAATCGCAAATACTACTTGTAATCAAATATAAATCAAAATCGCAAAGTATAGTGATTCATACATGTAATCGGCCATAAAATAAGTTTGAGTATGTACTGAACATATACGTTGAAAAAGGAAAAGACGGAAAGATGAATGGGAATGGAAGATGTAAGTTTAGGGTTGGTAATTATATATATNATATAATTAAATTGGTGCGAACATATAAATCAATTTTATTAATCCAAAAAATATTTTTTTTTATATTTGATAGGATATGTTATTAAATTTAAATGATACTAACATAGATAATATATTTTAGTATATTTTTAATATTAATGTTTACTAAATGATGATTTCTACTCATATAGTTTATTTGATCATTTGTAACTTTTATAGAAAAAAATTAAATTACTGATAACAAAATTTTCATTGTGGGATTAATATTTTTAGTAATTTATAATTTTTTTTTAAAAAAAATAAGTTGTCAATGATCGTTCAAAACATTTATCAAAAAATTATTCAAAGTAAATTTTGAAACTAAAATATTGTATTTTATATGATTTATAGTTTAATTTAAAACGATATATATATTAATCTTAATTATTAATTAAATTAGACTTTTTACTTATATAATTTTTGTAATCATTTGTATTTTGTCATAACAAAAATTTTAAACCATGAATCATAAAATTTGAATGTGAGACTTTTAACAGTTTTAGTAATTTATAGCGTTTGTAAAAATTCAAAATATAACATATACATAAAAATCTAAATTTTTATTATATGGTTATTGTGGTTGTTTAATTTATTTAATAGCTTAAAATTAAACAAATATGATAGAAGATGCACTATTTTTTTATCAAATCTTTATTATTCAAAATCATTAATTGCCATATATACTTTAGTCACATTAGACAATTCCGTAAATTTTATTTAAGGAAATAATAAAGTACATTAATGATGAATTTATTGTTAGTTTAATAAAAAGCTTATTATATAATTAGATGGACCTACATATTTCTCTAATGATTCTAAGAATCATTCTAATGATGACATGTGGCTACAAAAAAAAGTTGTAATGCTTCTCAAATAATATATAGGGGATTATTTCAATTTCTATATATTATATAAATATTTTTATTCTAATTTAGAAAAGGAAAAAGAAATAAATAGAACAAGCAACCTATTTGAATGTAGCAAAAAATAGAACCGTATTCAAACTGTAACAATAAAAATAGAATAGATTCTGTAGTCCGTCCTTTTAACGTTTCAAGTTTGATAGAAGAATAGGTGAAGAAAACCGCCATATCTGGAATTGAGAGCTCAAGTGGTTCCTGGAGAGAAAAAAATGAAAATCCTATAACAACATCAATCCAACTTTTGAGACATGGGAGCCATTCTTTAAACCCACAACTATCCATTTTGCAGAGAGTAGTAATGTACATAAGAGTCATTCTTTAAACCCTCAAAAGATTTGTCTTTCATAAGAAACTGCAATAGTAATGATAATAACCTAAGCAGAGACTGGTGTCTTGGTTTGGTTTTCTCCCATCTTCCACTGTCTAATCTTCGCCAAAGTCTTCTCCACCTTCAAAATGCGTGCTTCCAACTTCAATGCTATGTCATCTGTTCCAAGTTTTCTCTGGTTCAGTCTCCCATCATCAACAACAACAACAACATCAACTTCTTCTTCCTTCTCAGCTATTCTATTAGAAGCAACCAGAGGATCTGAAGAGCTGGTTTCATCATTCTCTACACTCATTCTCTTTATTTCAGGCACTGCTACAGTTTCATCTCCAGAAGCAAGCTTTTGAGGAAGGTCTGGAACATTGTTATCCACTTCAACTCCACCATAAGCATATTCTCCTCCTTCGGTATTCTCTACGTTATCACACTTTTTTGTAAGCTTGATAATCTGAGCAATGGTAATGTTACCATCTTCTTCCATCTCATCTACTGCATCAGAAGCAACATTAGGATCTGAAGAGTTGTGTTCATCTCCAGAAGCAAGCTTGTGCTTCTGAGGAAGGCCTGGAAGATTGCAATCCTCTTCAATATCCTTTACATCACCACACTTCTTTCTACATTTGATTCTCTGAGCAATGGTAATGTTATCATCATCGTCTTCTTCATATTGTGTTTGACAACGATCCATAGCGTTCTCGTTGTCATCCTCACTAGCTCGCTTGCGTTTCTTGTTTGTCAATTGCTCAGCTTTCTTCATTCCATCTCCTAACTTTTGAAAGACTTGGCTCAATGGCAGTACCTTAAGAGGTACATCATCATCACCTGTGTTGCTTGCATTGAAAGTCTCAGCTGGTTCTTTCACTGACTTCATCCACCAGTCTCGGTATTTGGCAGCAGACACAGAAGCTGTGGTAAGGCGAGAAGCGATATGTTTCTTTGTACCAACAAGAGCCCTATTAGTGAAGTTGCTGCTATGTTTAATAGCTAAACCAAGAAGATCCTGAGCCAATCCAAACTGCAATGCCACTCTATTCGGATAGTAATCCTCTTTAAAACCAAAACCATCAAGCTTGGAAGCTCTCACACAACAAGCAAACTCATCATCATCATCATCACTCACCCTCTTAGCCTTTTCGTTGTAAAACCGAGGTGGGTTCCAGTTCCTCAACGGTTGAGTATAAGGACGCCAATCAAAATCATCACCAACAAGAAAGGGTCCCACGTTCTCAGCTCCCTGTCTCAGACCACTCCAACGAGCAATTCTTGGTTCACCATTTGGTATCACTCCAGGTCTTGGTCCAACGCTCTTGAACCTCTCCCATATCCACACTTGGACCAACTTAAACAGAGACCTAACGTCCACGTTCTGAGTAGAAGAGGACAAAGCATTCACTTTACCCAAATCTCTGTAAAGGCAAGCGAGAACAGCAGGCGCAAGAGCGATCCTTTCACCTCTAGCTAAACGAACAGCGACGGAGAACACATGTTTCGAAATCGAACAGCCTTGTTTCTCAGGAAACACAAAGTTCGAAAGCCAAAACGCAAGGAAAGCCTCGTGCTCCATCTGATCGTCTTCGAAGCTCGAGATCCATGAAACCTGCTTCACCCTCTCCTTTCTCCGTTTCTCGAGCCTCAAAACCGATTCTTTCGTACCCGAGCTTTCGAGCGGAGTGTATACAGAGGAGCCCAGAACGGAGAAGCCCAGAAGGAGAGTCACGTCCTCGAGGGTTATCGTAGCTTCGCCCCAAGGGAACACGAAGGTTTTGGTTTCAGGGCTCCATTTCTGAGATAGGGAGAGGATGAGAGACGGGTTTTTGCGGATTTTGTAGGTGGATGCTTTGATTGCTTCGAAGATTCCGGATTGTATCCAGATGGGTTTGTGTAAAGCTGACATTTTTCGAAACCAAGACTTGAACTTTTGGTTCGGGAGCCTCCACCCAGAGAAGGAAACGCATAAAGGTGACGACTTTACGCCTGGAGAAGGTTCAGACCCATCACCAATGGTCGTGGTTACATGGGGTTTTAAAAGATGGGATTTTTTAATGATGGGTCGAGTGTTGTTCTCACTGGGAAGCACCATGAGCTCTTCCCTCTCTTCAACGAGGTTTCCATGACTGGATGTTGAATCCATTTGGAGAACAAGGTTGAGAACGAAGAGACAACGCTTTTAAAACCTATAAATTTTGTTATTTTTGTTTGTTTGGGCTCAAGAAATGTTACAAATACCAACCGTATATTATACGGTATCTGAAAGAAACAGTGAAACAAATAAACAAGCAATTTTAATGTTTCTAACTAATTATCCATATGTTTCTCAATTTTGTATAAGAAAAATCCAGTTTTTTTATAGGTTCTGGATCGACGTAGTTATTTTATTTCGTGATTTTTTCCTATGAAAAGTGTGTTATTTTATGAAAACCCTTTAACAAAAAAAAAAAAAAAGTGTGTTATTTTTGTTACCTATCCATGTTGTATGTCGAACGAGTGAGAGGAGATTGATCTTGAAGGAGTCACCGAAGAAAAATAAGCAGAGCCATTTGTGATGGTTAATGAATATACACATGCAACACAACATTTTAGCCATGAGCGTAATTTGAAGCTCCACCACACCATATGGCTTATATGGATCAAAGTTATACAGACGCAAATACGTGGTTTTATATGTGTGACCGTTGTAGGGTCATTCTCCATATTACATATTTTATTAGATAGGGCACACACATAAAGCCTGACTAGATCATCACAATATGGGGGAGGATACATATAAGGTTGAAACTGCTCCCAACAATGGTAACACTCGACCTTGAAATTTTTATGTATGTTTTTCTTGTTTTCAAAAGACTTGTTGGCAGATTGTCCAACACTCTGGTTTTTTTTTTTTTTTTTTTTT
>QGKV02000759.1:5296386-5339877 GCA_003260655.2 Brassica cretica | reverse complement strand
CGGATAACCACTCTGTTGGTTGTTGGGATAGGATTTCTGTTGGTAGTTGTTGTACTGAAAGTTGGGCTCTTTTTTGTACCAGCTACCATTGTTGTTGATGAAACACAGCTCTTCCTTGTGTTTTCCCGCTTTGCGGGAAAATGCGTTTTTCCGGTTTTGGCGGAAAAATTCTGTTATCCGGTTTTTGCGGGAAAATTGTGTTTTCCAGTGTTGGCGGGAAAATGCGTTTTTCCGGTTTTGGCGGAAAAATTCCATTTTTCGGTTTTGGTGAAAAAATTGTGTTTTTCCGGTTTTGGCGAGGAAATGTTTTTTGCGGTTTTGGCCGGAAAATGCTTTTTGGAGTTTGGTGGGAAAATGCGTTTTTTAGGTTTTGGCGGGAAAATGTATTTTTTTTTGTTTTGGCGGGAAAATGTGTTTTTCCGGTTTTGGCCGAAAAGTGGGGTTTTACTAGTTTGACCGAAAAATGTGTTTTTATGGAAATATGCGTTTTACGTTTTTTGAGGAAAAACGCATTTTGCGGTTTTGGCGGAAAATTGTGTTTCAGTTTTCGCGGGAAAATGCATTTTTCAGTTTTGGCGGAAAAATTTATTTGCAAAAAAATAAAATTTACGATTTGAAAATAATATTTTGATTTTAAAAGGTCATTTTTGTCATTTATCGTTTTGGAATGAACTAGATGCACCTGCATCCAGATGCACCTGCATCCAGATGCACCATCAAGACTCACCTTCATTTGGGTGAGAATTTGAGATGAGTTTTTAAAAATTCAGTTGGGTGATCCATCTGGATGTAGCATTATAATGCACAAAACGAACATCGATTTGTATCTTCACCCAGATGACATCTGGGTGAGCAAACGAACAGGGCCAGAGTACATAACAACATTAGAAGAAGAGTTTTGTTTAAGCAAAGACATGGCTTACTTCGACAGTTGGCGCCGTCTGTGGGGAAATAGTTTGTGTTTGTCCATATTACTAGAAGGGCATACAATATTTCATAAACTATAATGAATCCAAGGGTAGATTTTCATAGTAGGTGTTAGTTACAAAAGGACCCAAGAACATTGGGAAAAGAAGAAAGTGTAGAGTATTTAAATAAGAAATAAAAAAACACACGCTGAAATCACTTGCATTCTGTGAATTTGCAAGTCCCCGAGTTAGCCTTGATGAAACGGATAGCTGTCATGAGAACATCATGCTGCGAGTTCCCAAGGAGAGCCATATTTGTATATGTGATCACAGCGACGGAGTTATAAGGAAAGCCAAGAGAGTTGTATGAATTGAGTAATGCAGTTGTTGCTTCCCTTAGGAGAGTCTTGTAGGCTTCTCCTCTCCCTTTAAGCGCTTCCCGTACAGTCATATCATTACCATATCTCCTCCCAGCTACTAGTCCAAACGCGACCGCGACCTTCGTGTCTGGACCTATCACCTTCCAGTAGCATCTGTACTCAGGTCTTATCCATAACCTATGTAAGTCACAAAGCAAAAATGTTATGTAATTTAGATAGGTTGGCCATTTTTTATGGGTGTAAGTAAAAAGCAATGACTTAAAGAGAAAGCTCACTTGTGACAACAAGCTGAGGGCTCTACAAATGGAACTGGAGGGATTGGAGACAAAGGTGGAAGCTTAAATTGAGGTGGCGATGTAGCTGGAGGAGGACTCATGGCCGGGGCCTTAGGAGAAGGTAAGACCGGGACTTGAGCAATTGGAGGCAAAGGTGGAAGCTTAACCTGAGGAGGAGGCATGACCGGGGTCTGAGGAGGAGGCATAACCGGAGCTGGTGGTGGTTTAGGACAAGAAGACATTGGCTGAACCGGCTGAGCAAGAAGGGCATCCACAACGAACGTTTCAATCCCAAAGAAACTAAACAATAGTTTAAGTTTCTGCGCAGGACCTGAAGCGATGCTGCAACTACTACTTGAGCCTTGTTGAGCTCCACTGTCTGAAACCTGAGCATAACAGTTGGTTAGATCCGGTGTCCCGTCGAATCTCATCACATATCCTCCAAGCCAGTTAGTCGTCTCTTCTCTTGACATGTAGACTTGTCCATTTTCATCCAAACATGTGACACTAACCTTGATTCCTGCAAGGAATCAACAACGCAATCCTAACGAAAAAGCAGAGATACAGCGAAACACAAAGTGTATACAAATGTCATTCTTACTTACCGGAGACGGGAAAATCGAACAAAGATTTCTCTCCATCCTTGCATTGGTCACAAAATACCGTGCCAGTGACCGTGGCATATCCGGTAACTCCATTCACAGTTAAGCATAGAATAAGAAAGGCCACAAAGAGGATACTATGATTTGAATCCATTTGATATCTCAGAACTATAAGCAATAAAGAAGAAGAAGAAGAGAATAGTATGAGAAGTTATTGAAGTCTATAAGATGAAAAAGTGTAAATAAAAAGGAAATCATCACTTCTTCTCCAACCTTCAACTGCAAAAATATTAAATGAGGTTGTTGACAATGACAAGAAAAAAACTTTACTCTATGGTCTGAAGTCTGAACATTAGAGTATTCGTACGACTCAAGAAAATTAATGTTTCTGCCTCCAAGATTTGTAATGGATTATTAATTATCTCCCTAACCTTTTGTGCTGAGCAATAAATATTTCATTCTTTAAGTTTGTTTTTTAAATGGGTTTTGGGTTATAGTTATTGGTTTCGAAGGTATTGGTTCTACGCAGTTAATACTATCAAGACTTTGTATGAATATAGTTGTGTTGAGCTGTAACTAATGTGAACACAGTTCCACACACAACACGTGAAGTGTGAAATAAAATAAAAAGAAGAAAGTTTTACTCGACGTGTGCTGTTCCTGAACCATTCTTCTTGCAGTCTCTTGGAGATGTTTGGCTACTTTCTTGATTTAAGAAAAGAGGTTTTGTAATGTAGGAAAGTCATGCATTTGAATCTGTTACGTACGAATTAAAAAGATTGTTTTGTTATATGTCGAAAGGACATTAATGCTTCTTCCATGATGGAATTAAACAAGTATTGGTGTCTCAAGTTTATTAGGTCGAGGAAATACAAACATACAAATACAGTTTATCCATGAGAGTACCGGTGATGGATGTCAACAACATTTTGGCATAAACATCCGTCGATCAAACTGTCTAGACGCCAGACGGCCGAATAATATATCTCACGGATACCTTTTTTTTGTGTAAAATTAATACTGTATAATATAAGAACATGTTATAATCGAGTATCAAATTCCATTTCCAGTTAATTGACTAGGAGTTAGGAGTAGATCATCTAACAAAATTTAAAAGCACATGGTGATGTATATTGAGTCTGAAATTGACGTGTTCAAGATGAAAGCATGAATTCGGTGGTGTGTTATTTGAAAACGTTTATAGAGATATCAAAGGTTGATTACAATATGAAAAAATGAAACGAAACTTGAGAATTGGTGTTTTGTTAAATCTGAAATCGGCGTGTTCAAGATGAAAGCATGAATTCGGTGGTGTGTTATTTGAAAACGTTTATGAAGAGATCAAAGGGTGATTACAAGACCAAAATATTGAAACTTTAAGAGAACTATAAACTCGGCAAGAAAAATGTAAAGCTATATTTATAAGTAAATCTGCCGACTTCATTCCTCATCTCCTAAGCCGGCTTGGCTTTTCTCGACTTTGTTTTCTCCTAATTAGGCAGAGTTTGTTTACACTATTTGGCCTCGTCAATCGACATAGTCCATCACCAACACATCAACTAAGGATTCTGCCCTTGGTTTTTCAAATTATTTACAAGAAAATGTCATTACATTTTTTAGAATTTATTTAATTACTTTCACCAACAATATATTCAACCAATCGGAATCTACTATTTCTATATCTAACAATACATACAACGATATCTAACCATAGTCAATTTTAAAAATTAATTGCTTACCAATGATGTCAAGATCGAACCGTAAAAATCATTATCAATATATTATACGCACAAAGATGGTACACTACAAGAAAACACCGGTATTCCGACGAGAATGGTCGTCGGAAATTTTTCGTCGGAAAATAAAATTTCTTCGAAAAATTTCGAGGGAATACCGAGAATCAAAGATTCCGAGGACATTCCGAAGAAACATTTCCTAGGACTTTTCGTCGGTATCTCCTCGGATATTTCCGATGGAAGGGTCCTCGGAAACATTCCGAGAGAAAAAAGGTATCAGAATATTCCGACGAACTTTAGCCGTCAGAATATTCCGAGAAATCTTTGCCGTCGGAATATTCCGAAGAAGAGTATCCGTCAGGATATTCCGAGGAACAACGGCCGTCAGAATATTCCGAGAAACCATTACCGTCAGAATATTCCGAGGAAGTGTATCCGTCGGAATATCCCGAGGGATACACTTCCTCGGAATATTCCCAAAAATAATTTTTTTTTAAAATTAAAAATTTATTTATTTTAATTGAAATTCGAAAATATAAAATTAAAATTGAAATAGAAAACATATTAGATAATATTCAAAGTTGTACGTCCCAAAATAAAACATTCAGAGTTTTTGAAAAAAAAAGAAAGAAACTAGGGAAACTGCTCGTTCGGGTACATCCTCCTCATCATCTCCATCATTTGCTCGTTCTGCCTCCTCGTTGCCTCCCATCCCGCCTCTTGATCCGCCATCTTTTGCTCCAACGCAGCTATGCAGTCATCTTTGTCCTTCAACTGGTCCAACACTTCTGGATCAACATAGGTCTGTGGTGCAGAAGGAGGAACCGACCGGGCTCGACGACCCAAACCGACCAAACGTCCTTTCTTCTTTGGAACCGACTGAAATAGAAAATAAACAAAATTTAAATAATAGAAAAGATGATGAATTGAACTTTTTTATAAAGAACATACCGATTCAACGATTTCATTGATTCGAATCCGGGACAAGTTGGTCGAAGCCGTCGAAGTGGCGTCCAGGTCGGTTTGAAGCTGAGATAGACGGGTCTCTTCGTCTTCCTTCTGAGTTTCGATCAGGCTGAGCACATCCCTCACAACACCATCATCAATCTCCCCGGTGTGCTTGTTGGTATGCGCCNTGGTAATTACACCGTTCTTTGGTGATCATATCTCGATTTTTAAATCTGTCCAAAGGTCTAGAGGATTCTCTATAGTCAGATACTGATCTTTGAGACTCTTAATAAGTTGATGGCTAATAATTAATATTGCCATGTATCAATCTTTCTCATTGGCATTATTTCCTTCTATGATACATTCACCAAGTCTTTTTGACTTTAGGATAATCTTTGTATCCAATGCCCACCGTAAATAATGATCTCCAGAGAGATTTAATTAGGACAGCAAAATCTAGGTTGATTTTCGACATCTCAAATCATATATCACTCAATATTTAGATATAATTTTCATGCGGCCTTACTCTTAAAAACAATCAATTCGGATTTGAATCTTGTGAGGACAATGAAACTATCAATCTTAAAGGCATTTAATCAATCAGTCAATTTCTAGCAAGTCTCAGCAATACTATTTCTATGTGCTCATAATATTATGGTTTATCAAGACTAGCAAAAACGGATTCAATTAATCATGCAATTAGGATTTAACAATCAATGGATTTTAGAAAGACTAGTAAAAATATTTATTAATCACTCAAACAGTTTCAAGGCTGATTTTAGCAATACTAGAATATAGATTTCAAGCATGAATTTCAATGAATCAGTTTCAAGGCTGATTGGTATTTAGCATAAACCGTATGTAAATAATTTATCTAGTATCCGAATTTATCAAACCTCAAAAACATATACTCAGATCAATCAATTTAATCGAACTTAGCATACAATCTTAAACCTCAAGACATTAGATTTTATCATGAATCTATCAACCTAGCATACAGATTCTCAATTCTCAAAGACATCCAAATCAGATCAATATCATACTAATTATTTAGGGTTTCTATTTAAAATAGATCAGATTACAAAACTATCAATCCTAGCAGATGATATTAAACCTCAAGAATCATGCAATCAGATCATTCAGATTTTAAACAAGTAAACCTCAATCAATCAATCAACTTATCGGATTATATAAGCAAAGCAAGCTAGCAACCTATTGGATTCAATCAATGTTTTAACAGGCTGGTCGGTTTAAACAATTTTAAATCAGATGAACAATTAACCAAGCATGATGAGAAAATAAATCTGTTAATTTAACGGTCAAACAATTCTAGCAACATAGCATCAGATTCAATCAGATTTAAAACCTCAATGATCAAAACCAAAAACAGTTTTGATTTCAAAATATTTGATTAGGGTTTTAATATGTGATTTGATAATTATAGTATAATTAATTTTGATACTTATATTATTTAGGGTTAATAGATATAGGGTTAGGGTTTATCGGATTTTAACTTGTAAAAAACCGATTTGGGGTTTTAATCATGTAGGAGCATGATTTAGGGTTTGGGGTATCGAACTTTTAGAGCTTCGATTTACTCAATTAGGATTTTTGATCTATTACCCTATGGTTTTGAATCATAAAGATTAGGGTTTTAGGGTTTCATTCTTTATCAATCAATCCATGTTCGATTATGAGTTCTTAGGTTTTGAATTACCTTTTAACCTTGGATGATTGTTGAATCGGACCACCAAAGGAGTTGAGCCGCGAGCTGGACACGAATGGGACGCGAACTGGAACAGATGCGGGAACAAGAGACGCGATCGAGGTTTAGGGTTCGTCGGATCGCGTTATAAAGTAATGGAAAAGTCTATCTTTATTCATAACATAGATGTTCCTTATATAGGAGATTACACCATCATAGATAAATGGAAAGATTACAAATCATAATTTCTTGGTTATGAGCCATCCACAATCTGGTTCATAACATCAACCAAATATTAATTTCTAGACGTCTCTAACAAAACTTATTTAAATATTCATTTCTAACATGTTTTAGTTATATGGTAACAGCACAGTTTATTTTTCTTTCAAATGTTACTGTAATTCCATAACATATGTAAAACATATAATTACATTTTTAAAATAAAATATCCCGCGCTTTAAAAGCGCGGATCAAAATCTAGTGGTAAGATATAGTAATTGAACCGTTATATGATATAGTATGTTACAGAAAGAATATGTCCATCAAAACTAGCATGTATACATAAAGAATCGTTCATCGAAAATATATCATCTAATTATGAGATTCAACAAAATGTGATTAAGCTAATTTTTTTTTTGAAAAAAAAAAAAAAATTGAACTCATGCTTTGCTTTCCATTATGAATTATTATTTTTTGACTAGTAAGTACTAAGTAGTAATAAAAATGGATATAGAGTGCAGCATTCTATCATCAATTTTGGGAGTCTATTGGACCAGATGTTTGTCTGATGGTAAAGAGATTTTTTGAAACTGGTGAGATGGATGGGATAAATCATACTAATATTTGTCTCATTCCAAAGTTTCCTGAAGCTGCAATATGGGTGATTACCGTCCTATAAGTTTGTGCTCTGTTGCGTATAAACTGATCTCAAAAGTGTTGGGTTTGAGAATTCAACGATGCTTGGATGTAAATATCTCAGAATCACAAGCTGCTTTTGTGCCAGGAAGGCAAATTTATGATAACATACTAGTGGCTCATGAGTTAATAAATGCTCTGAAATCAAAGAAGGACTGCTCCGAGAAGTATATGACAATAAAGACTGACATTAGCAAAGCTTATGACAGGGTAGAGTGGAGTTTTCTTGAAGCTATTATGTTTAAGATGGGTTTCCATACGATCTGTATCTCTTGGATAATGTCTTGTGTTAAATCTGTTACCTATTCGTTGTTGATTAATGGAATACCATATGAGGAGATCAAACCATCAAGAGGTATAAGGCAAGGTGATACATTATCTCCGTACCTGTTTCTCATCTGTGCATAAGCTCTTAGTCAGATGATCGATAAACCACAAAGAGAAAATAAGTTTCAAGGAATGCAATTAGCAAGACGATGTCCATCAGTATCTCATCTATTTTCTGCGGATGACTCTATTTTTCTGTAAAGCAAATGAGGAGAATGCATCATGTATGGCTGATATTCTTGTTAAATATGAAAAGGCATCTGGTCAGAAGGTTAATTTGGAGAAGTCTTCCATAATCTTTGGTGCGAGAATAGATAGTCAAAGGAGAACTCAAATTCAGAATATTTTAAATATTCATGTCACTGGTGGAGGGGGAAAATATTTAAGACTTCCTGAACAATTTGGTAGAAGTAAAGTCAAGGAGTTTGAAGGAATTGTTCAGAAGATCAAAGCTATTACTTCACAGTGGCATAATCAGTTCTTATCTCAGGCTGGTAAAGAGGTACTAATCAAGTCTGTTCTGCAAGCCAAACCGGTTTACCCAATGAGTTGCTTTTTGATTCCTAAAACCACTTGTGATGAGATTAATGCAATCCTTTCTGAATTTTGGTGGGGAAAAGGAGATGAAAGAAGAAAGATCTCATGGGTATCTTGGCAGAGATTATGTCTACCAAAGAAAAAGGGTGGAATGGGTTTTCGAGATTTATATAGCTTTAACAAAGCGTTACTTGCTAAACAAGCTTGGCGGATATGGCAAAACCCTAATTCTCTTCTTAGTAGAATATACAAAGGAAGATATCACCATTCGTTGGATTTCTTACAGTCTTCAAATGTTAAGCATGCCTCCTATGGCTATAAGTCTATTCAACTAGGTAAAGAACTACTTCAACAGGGACTTCGTGTAAGGATAGGTGATGGAAAAAATACAAATGTTGTTCTTCCTAACTCTGGGCCACAACAACAAATTGTAAAATCTTCAAAATGGGAACCTTCACCGATAGGCTGAATTAAGTGTAACTTTGATTATAGTTCTGTTTCTGAAGATACAATGGATGGTGTTGGTTTGATTTTAAGAGATGAGTTAGGACGATTCTTGGGTGCGGGAAGTGTTCAAGTACAAAGGATGCAAACATCTTTAGAAGAGGAAGCTTTAAGTTTTCTTATAGCTCTTCAACAAGTTTGGGTTCGTGGTTTGCGAAGAGTGTGGTTTGAAGAAGATAACAAAGAGTTGTGTACAATTATTAATCAAGTTAAAGAGCATGTGGAATTGGGGAATCTGCTGTGTGATATACGTCATTGGATACAACTTCTTCTGGAATGCTCACTGGACTTTGTGAATAGGGAAAATAATCAAGCGGTTGATGCTATTGCTAAAAATGCTATTCATCAAAATATTTCCGGTCTAGTTTATCATTTGCCTCCTGTTTGGCTAATTAACTTCTTGTATCATCCTTTTACAATTTAATAAAATTTACGTGGTTAAAAAAAAAAGAGTGCAATTACTCTCATTATTACAAATGTCGTAATCGAAAGCAATTGGGCCTGTAAAATATGGTAGTGGAGCCTCATAACAATGGTTACAGATTCATATCTGGGCCATAGATTAACTTTCTTCCTCGTGTGCAAAACATGACCACAAATAGCAGTACAATAAAAATCCATTCAATAAACATTTCCTTTTCAATGGCTCCATGACATCTAAAGATCTGACAAATCACATCCATTCTCTATAAAAATCTCCGAATTTACACTACTATTTAATGCGTCAAATATGTAGTAATGTACTATTGGATACTCGTCGCAAGTTTTTCTTTCTACAAATTCTTTTCGTTTTTATATAAACCTTTGACTATTCAAAGAACGTGTTTGATAATAAACTTTTATGCAGACTAAATTAGGGACAGAGCAACAATACAACGTGTCATTATCTATTAACGTATAAGTTTCACTCAAATCACAACTTTTCCACACATTTGTTAATTTATTTTATATAAAGCTTTACTATTCTCCGAATAAGGAGTTTGATAATATTGTTAAAACAGATTTAATTAGAGCAATAATAACTAAGATAAATCATTATCATTATTATTCAATGGTAGCCATAGAAATACAGAGAAAACCCAAGAAAACCAGAACAAAAAACAAAACACAACAGAGAAAAAACACAAAGCTACCATTGGATCAACAACCTCTCTCTTTTTCCCCTCATCAGATCTAAAGCTGACCACAGTCAGCGATCACAACCTTCTTAGAAGTCCTTCCACTGTCAGATCCAACCTTCTCAATGTCTCTAACGACATCCATCCCTTCGACAACTTGACCGAACACAACATGCTTCCCGTCGAGCCACGATGTCTTCTCAGTGCAAATGAAAAACTGAGATCCGTTCGTGTTCGAACCAGCGTTAGCCATGGAGAGAATACCCGGACCGGTGTGCTTCTTGACAAAGTTCTCGTCTTTGAACTTCATGCCGTAGATCGACTCTCCTCCGGTTCCGTTCCCGGCGGTGAAATCACCTCCTTGGCACATGAACTTGGGGATCACGCGGTGGAAAGCCGAGCCCTTGTAGTGGAGTGGCTTTCCGGATTTTCCGATTCCTCTCTCGCCGGTGCAGAGAGCACGGAAGTTCTCGGCCGTCTCGGGGACCGTGTCGGCGTAAAGCTCCATCACGATGCGGCCGGCGGCTTTGTCGCCAACGGTCATGTCGAAATAAACTTTAGGGTTAACCATTTTGTGTTTGAGAGAAGGTTTGAGAGATTAGGGTTTTGGTGTGATTTAGCTAAGGGGTGACGAAGAGGGGACTGATATAGGGAGGGGACGAATTAAAGCGATGGAATAATTTAAAAAAGAATATTTTACTGATCGTCGATTTGTCCACGTGGGAGAATCCTGGAGGGGTAAGGTTAACTGTGGTTAGGTTGAATCTGACTAGGGTTAAAAGTTGCGTGGATCCGAGGCAGAGAATATGTTGTTTCCACTTTTTACTGGATAAGAACACGATTCGCGGAATTAGGGTATACGACACCGTTTCACTAAGTGAGCTTCGGCTTGGTGGTAAGTTGGGCCGGATAGTGAAGTAAATTTCCCAATTGGTTCTTGTTTTGTTTTGTGTCGTTGACGAAGACAATTATATAGTCCAACACTCCAATGTAGCATTTTATAAGTACAAAAAAAAAATAGTGCAACAATAGTTGTTCAGAAAAACTAGGGCTCTTCAATATGGTAAAACCGAACCGTACCGAATCGAAATAGACAATATGGTTTGGTTTTGGTATATACCATATAAACCGAAAGAATATAATTTTATAAAAACCGTAGGATTTGGATATGGTTTGGTATATAACTGATTAAACCGAATAAACCGAACAAAACCGACTAAAAGTAGAAACATGTAAATATGCATCAATTTTATAACAATACATGAATATCTATTTGTTATATAAGTTAAATTTGTGTTAATAACTATAACCATAATGTTATAGTAATAAAGAACAATTTGTAAAACAATTGAACTATAATTAAATAACAATACATCGCAATTCAAACATCTTTTTTTTTAAGTTTTTTTATCTTTTTGCTTTATTTTAGTATTCACTAAATTAATATGAAGATTATAAATTTGATAGAAAATAATTAATGGAAAATTTTCATAATTTTTTTCTTATCCATTAACAAACAGAGTTTCGTGTTTAATCGAAAAAACATGACTTTAATGAACACTAAATATGGAAGAGTGGAAAAACTTTTCTTTCATGTTTCTGTTTTGTTTCATATTTTTATTTTCAAAATTTCAAGCTCTGATTTTAATTATAGATTTGATTATTTTATTTGATGGTAGAAGCATTTTTACTTTTTTGTTCATTTATTTGAACATGTAATATATTTTTAATAAATGATTGTGTTGACAATATGACTCTAAAATTCATTTTATATGATCTCAAACTAAATAATTATGTTTTTTGGTATAAAACCGAATAAACCAAAAACCGACGGTATATAAACCGAACCGAACCGAAGTAAATATGGATTTAGAATGGTAGTTATATTTTACTAACCGAAATACTGAAAACCGAAAAAAACCGAACCTAAACCGAACCGATATCCGGATTGAACACCCCTAAGAAAAACAAAATAGTGCAACACATAAGAATGAAACACATTCAATACAGATTTCGGTTTTTCTATTTTGAATCAAATATTCATTTTCAAAAAACTCTGATTTTGTATTTTTTTCCATTTTGGTTCGTTTTTTTTCAATTATATGAAAAATGATTCCATTTAAACTATACTATTATATGGTTTAGTTTTGAAAAATTACTTAGAAATACATTAAATTGGATATCAATTTTCAAAAATACTCTAACATTTGAACTTAGGATTTAGTAATTATTGTGTACGGTTTAGTATTGATATTGAGTTTATAAACTTGTATAAATAATTCCTAAACCTTTATAAATGATGTAAGAGGATTAATTTTGTCTTTTTCATAATAAATTTAAGCATTTATAAAAATGGTTATCATTTAAAGACAATTTTGAAAAATGCTATGAAATATGAAGTAGAATTAGAATTTTTCCCTTTCGATTTTTTTGTTGTTTCTAGCATTTTATCAAAAACTATGATTTTTATGATTATTATTTATTTTAATAATTACTTATATTTATATATATATCTATAAAGTAAAGGGTATAAGAGTTTTTTGTTTCTGTAATGAAACTTCATACTTTAGGTATTTGGGAAAATCTCTCTAATGAAAATAAACATGAATAATGGTACAAAAATGAGGTAAAAGCATAATACCTCTCTTTGATAGGGATGAAAATTTGTGTATTTATTCAGGTTTGTTTTGGATAATTTCGAATTTTGATTTCTAGAGTTAGAGATTTCAGTTCCATTTGAATATTTATAAATTTCCGTTCTGATCCTTTCTAGTTCAGTCTAGATTTAGAGCACACATTTCAATTATGTTAAAAATTTAAAATTCAACATCAATAAAAATCTTAAAAATTCAAAAACTAAAAAGCACAACATATAAATTTGAATATCGTATGATAAAATATCTAAAACTAACAAAAAATTGGTCTAGTTTGAATATTTGGACGGAGAATTGATAGATATTTAGGAAATTTATCTTATGTTTTAATTATTTTTAGCTATTTTTAGCTATTTTTAGCTATATTTTTTGTTGTTATTTTGGATAATTTTGATATTTTCAAGAATTTTGGATATTTTTTGTATATTTTATCTATAAATAACTAATATATATTTAAATGTTCAACTATGATTCAGATTAGGCATGGGCGTTCGGTTTTCGGTTCGGTTCCGGTTCGGTTCTTTCGGTTTTTGGTTTTTCGGTTATAGGAATATAGGAACCGTTCGGTTTTCTATGAAATTCGGTTCGGGTCCGGTTCGGTTCTTTTCGGTTTCGGGTCGGTTCCGATAACAATTATAAGAACCGACTAATATCCGATAAATTTGTGGTTCCAATTCAGTTACGGTTTGGTTCCGGTTTTTTGGTTAATTTTGGATAATTCGGGATAAAAAATAATTTATTGGAGATTTTCAGATATAAATCGGGTAATTCAGATAAATTTTAATATTTTGGATAAAAACTATTCGGGTAATTCGGTTCTGTAGGATAATTTGGATAATTTAAAATACTCTAGATAAAAAAATATTCGAGTATTTCGATTTTTTTGGATAGTTCGGTATATAAGTAGCAAGTTTTTAATATTTAGCATGTTCAATACTAAATATAATGAATAGTTTTAGGTTTATAAATTTTGTTTCGGATATTTGGGTACCCATTCGGTTCTCGGTTCGGTTTCGGTTCGGTTTCGGTTTTTCGGTTATAGAAATATAGGAACCGTTCGGTTATTTTTGAATTTTGGTTCGGATTCGGATTCGGTTTTTTCGGTTCGGTTCCGGTTCGGTTTTTGGTTTTCGGTTTTTATGCCCATGCCTAATTCAGATATTTTAAGGTATCAAAAAAATTGTGGTTCGGAGTTGGTTTGGTTCCGGTTCTTCGAATTGTTAAATTTTTTGATCCATTCTGGTATTTTGACAAATTTTGATTCGGGTTTATACTACTTTTTTGGGTCTGGTTTGATTTGATTTTTCAGATGCAGATATTTTGGCCAACCCTAATTTCTGGTGGTCACCTACACAATCTAGTTATCAAACGATGTTTAGTGACAAAAGAAAAGAAAAAAAAATCAAACAATGTAAACGCTGAGTACTGGTCATAATGGGCAAACCAGTCATCATCACTATAATTAGTGAGATCACAAAAACCCAATCAACACAGTGATCCATTCCCACACGTGGATTGTGATCGAAAGGACCAAACAAAGTGACTTCACAACTGGTTCTCACTCTCAAGAAGAAGAAGAAGAAGAAGTAAAAGAGAATGGAATTGGGGATAGTTTGGTTGGTTAGAGTAGCTTGGATCGCTGCTATACTTCCTATGTTGATCGCTTCGATACCCAATTCAAAGCTGACATCTTTTCACCAACTCGTTTTGGGTTTCGCTAGGAGAGGCAAGATTCTCCAGCCTTCCTCGTCTTCTCAGGTATTCATCAAAGTTTATCACTTTATTCAGTTACCGTGACAAAGCATTGAAATTTGTTCTTCCTGTTCCTCTCCACCTTCCTTGTTAATCTGATTGAAATTTGATCTCAGCTTTTTAGTTTCACAAGTGTTCTGTTTCAGTTTCTTGTTTTGAAACAATGCAGAAGTGGACACTTCCTCAGAAACACTTTGCTCACTTCTATGTTCTCGGTGTGGCGTGGACGACTCTTCTGCTCGCTGCCACGTGGATGTATGCTTTCAAAATGACTCCTTTCCAGCATCGGTTCGAAGTGTGGCGAGCAGTGTTTCTACTTCTCCTGATGGAGATCCAAGTTCTGAGACGCCTTCTAGAGTCATTCTATGTCTTCAAGTATAGCCCTTCTGCTCGGATGAGCATCCTTGGCTACCTCGCTGGATTGTTGTAAGTCTCTCAATAAAAAAAAAAACTATTGTCTTATTAGTTTTGATTGAGTTTTAATTTGAGCTTTTTTAGTTTCTATACAGCAGCGCCTTTATCACTCTGCGTCAATATAGCTCCAGAGGTGGTAACATTCGCTGCAAAAAGCCATACCTCCTCAGCCCTTGAGTTTGATTTGTTATCTTCTTTAATCCCTTTGATGAAGCTCGGATGGTGCCAGTTGATCGGTGCAGCCGTTTTTCTATGGGGATGGTTACATCAGCGACGCTGTCACGCAATTCTCGTATGTTTTCTTTAACATTTGGATCTCATTGTTTGTATGTGTGTTTAGATCATGAGAGATTATAAAAAAATGTTACTGCAGGGCTCGCTTCGAGAAAGTCCTAGCCAAGTGAAAGAGTACATAATACCACATGGAGATTGGTTTGAGATCGTTTCTAGTCCACATTACTTGGCAGAAATCGTAATGATATCTCCCCCTAGTAGTGACATCTTCATGTTCTTCTTTCCTTGTCTTCACTAAATGGTATATGATGCTCTGTAATATAAGGTTTTATATGCGGGTTTGCTGATTGCGAGTGGAGGAACAGATGCAACCATCTGGCTACTCTTTGGTTTCGTGGTATGGTGCACTTTCCTTATTTGTCAAGATTACTAATGAAATGTTTTGTTTGGATTCAGAGAAATTTTATTTATGTCATTTCTTTGTAGGTTTGGAATCTGACATTAGCAGCTGGAGAAACTCACCGGTGGTATCTCCGGAAGTTTGAGAATTATCCGGCTAACCGGAATGCCATTTTCCCTTTTGTTTACTAAATTGTTTAAGAGATAGAACACAACTTAGTCAAGGTTGTACGGTTGTTGAATATTCACGCAAAAATGCTGTTAGATGTACAAATAAAATACAACATTCTATCAAATACACACGTGTCTGATTAGATTAAAACAAACTTAACCGTACGTGTGCGAGAAAAATATACTTTTTTAGAACAATGATAAAACGATATATACATTTTTGAGGCGAAAAATGCAAAAAGTTATTAGTAATGCAGCAGAAACTGTAATGAATTTGAAAACATTTGGACATAATCAATTATTAGGTTAGATGGAAATGGTTTTCCTTACTGTAGTTCTAGGCAAACTGCTTTAGTGCTTTGTACACGGCTGGTCTTATAGCTAGTTTTCAGGCAACATTTTCTTCCAGAACCAATGTTTGGTCCAAATGAGTGACATATCTTCAATTGGCACTCCTTTGGTCTCAGGCAACATGAAGTAGACAAAGATGGTCATCACAGAAACGCAACAAGCAAATAAAAGAAAAATACCAAACTTGAGTGCACATAGGAGGTAAAGAAAAGCCTGAGCCACGATGAAGGTGAAGAGGAGATTGACAGCAACGGTGATACTCTGCCCTGCGGAACGGATGGCCAAGGGAAACACTTCACTCGGTACAGTGTAGCCAAGAGGACCCCATGACCATCCGTATCCGAGAACAAAGAGTGAAAAGAAGATGACCAACATGATGGAGTATCCTTTTGACAGCTCTTGGCTGTCTCCAAGTTTCAAACCCAAGATCACCGAGACTATGATCTGCGTCCAAACATGAGTTGCATTGGTGAATCGGTGATGATTGTAGGGTCAGTAAATAAAAAAGGTTGATGATCTTCTTACCTGGCAGGTGATCATTTGTAATCCGCCGCTTAAGAGCAGAGGTCGTCGTCCTAGCTTGTCCACTAACCCGATAGAAACAAAAGTCGAAAGAACAAGGACAAACCCTAATAGAACTCCCGAGTAGAGCAAATAGTTTTCCCCAAATCCCATCGTGAGGAACATAACAGGCGCGTAAAAGAGAATGCAGTTCACGCCGGTGAGAATCTGGAACATAGGCATGAGAACCGCCATGACAAGCTGAGGCCTGTGGCGTTTCTCCAGAATGTCTCTAAAAGGATGCTTGATGGAGTTTGCCAAGAGGCTGGCATCTATCAGATCTTGAAACTCGGCGTCGACGTTACTAGTTCCCCTTAGCTTCTCGAGGACATGGCGGCCTTTTTCAGCCAACCCTCTTTGGATCAAGCTGTTGGGAGTCTCGGGAAGGAAGTAGCCTCCGAGAGACATGAGCAGAGCTGGAAAAGCAGCTGTACCAAGAGCCAGCCTCCATCCCCAAGGACTAAGCTTCTGCGTCACGTAACTGATCATGTTGGCTGAAAAGATCCCAAGAGTTGTTGCCAACTGAAACAAAACGCTGAGAGCACCTCTTATATGGGTTGGTGACACCTCTGATAAGTAAACAGGAACTGCCTGTAATTAAAAAAAAAAGAGATAATATCTAGTCAGGTAATTAAAGATTCTGTGTTTTTTTCGTTACACATTTATTTTATTTTATTTTATTTTTACACATTAAATTCTCTCACATAACCTGGGATTCAAATCCTACTCCAAAGCCTAGCATGATCCGTCCGAGAAGAAGCATGGGGAGGTTGATCGAACCAGCGTTCACAGCAGCTCCAACTAGGAAGAAGATCCCAGCGCAGATGATGCTTACACGACGTCCATATTTTCTAGTGATTGGTGAGGCCACAAGAGTGGCAACCAAACCAGCAATGTAGAGTGATGAGTTGAATGCGGCAAGTCCTTGATCGTTGAACTTGCAATAGTTATTTTCATGAGCGTTTCTCCTTTTGGCATACACGTTGGAGAAAAACTCCCTAAGGAAGTCATCCGTCGACGTGACACCACCTGTAAAGTACAGCCAAAGCCCTTGAGTGACTCAAGATCCAAACCCAAAAAATCTGAGATAGCCAAATGGATCTTGTAGGTTGGTAGGTTGGTATAAAATCAGGTGGGACTCAAAATATGAAACATGGAAAGAAAAAAACCCATAACCAAATCGAACTCGGACCAAAAAATTAGAACTTAGAGCTGTAAAATTATTTTGATGAATGGTATAATATATCTACTAGATTTTGATCAGCGCAACCGCGCGGGTGTTTGTTTTTACTTTTCTATATACAAATTATTGTTTTTAAACATTAGTGGTATATATTTTTAACGTTAATCATATACTTAAATGTTTATATAACTATTTCAAATACAATAATTTTATAATTTGCATGTTATAATTAATCAATTATTTAAAACCGTATATATTTTCACTTCTCATTATATATTTATCTTATTGTATTTGCATTTAGTTATTAAGAAAATTAATATATTCATGAGAAAACATATTTAAAAATTATTTTGTATTTAATTTATGCTAAATTCTGATCTGTGTTTCAAAGCTGTATTTTTTTTACTAATATTTTTATGCTTATTCATTTTAGATAATATATTATTGTATATACAAAAATCTAACATATGTTAATTTTTAGACATGTATTATATGGTTTGCTAATTTTAAGTCGTTCTATCATCATATTATATTTTTAAATAAATAATTTATATTTATGAAAATAAAATTTATAAATTTATCAATTGAATATACTTTTATCATATTTATTTAAGTTTAATAATTATATTTTAACATGATCATGACTATAAAGTAGATAAAATAGGATATAATTTATTTATTTTTTATTTTATAAACGATAACTTAAAATACATTAAATTCTTGTTAAAATATTTTTACACAGATTTATTAGAATTTTTAAAATATAATTATAAACACATCTTACCAACATATTAGATTTTATTTTTGAACATAAATATTTTATACTTACGAAAACAAAATTTAAAATTTTTATAAATTTAATAAAACTTTATTATATTTAGCTCAATATAATAATTTTCTTTTAATATGATTGATTATGATTATATAATATATAAAATATTACAGAATATTTTANAAATTAGTATCCAAAATGAGTATTTGAAATCTAAATAAGTATCTTAAATATTTAATTTTAGGTTTATTTTTATATGATATCTGAAAATACCCGGATCCAAATTATTATTATTAAGCGAACACAAAATAAATTCAGATACATAATAGATCTAATATAGAGAAAGAATATAGCTGAATATATATATATATATATATATGTATGATAATATGATGAAGCCTGAATGCCTAAGAAGTTAATTCGTAAAAATCAAAAAAAAAAAAAACACTGAATTGTTCTTTAACGCCCATGCCTACTTCGGTAGTTTAAGACACTTGAGCACTAATTTTTTACTAGTACCTGCGACTCCGATGTCATATCCAAACATGCATCCACCAATGGCCGCAATAAGGCAAGTTATGGTGACGAACCCGGTGGTCTTCCCTTGGTATTGCTCTGCTCTCTCATTTGCCATTTTTTTATGTGCTCCTTCGTCTACGTACTAATTATTTGGCTTACATTAAATGATAATCTCTTCAAATTCTCAAGCCTGCGAGAACAAACGAACAAATAAAAAGTTACACTAACATCTTCGTTTTATGTTACCCGTGTTATGTGGCTCGTTTCATTTTGTTTTTATCAAGTTGGTTTCCTCTTGCGTATTGGGCGTTTGATCAACTTGTGTGTTGGTAGAATGTTAGCTTTGATTAGAAACAAGTGTTTTTGGTTTTTTCTGATCTTGTTTCATGCTATTTGCATGTATTTCTATTTCGATGATTTTTTTTTTTTTTTAATTATGAGAGGAAACTCCACGGAATAAATGTGGTTTGTAGGGAAGTTCTTCACAATTCCTTATCTATTTACATTATTTTGAGAGCGAATAAACTATTTTTTAAAACAATATGCTTACATATAGAATGATTATAAGAACATGATTTCCTACAAAATTGCATTGTGTAGCTTTAAATATGAGTAATGATGCAATGACAACAATATCGTTGGAGATGTAAATTTGAGTCCACAATTTTAAGTCAATAAAATTTGAATGAAGTTCAGAAGCAAAAGAAATAAAGAGAAAGTATATATTAATAAATGCCGAACTCTTTATTAAAAAAAATTATATTATAAATAGAAAACTTGATAAACAGAGATACAAAGTTGAGTATAAGCCTGATTTTGACTAAAATTACCTAGATTCAAATATCCTAGTACTAGCTTCACATCACCACCAAGCCGACACATTCTGCTAGACTATTCCAAAATCTCTAGATAACTAATTCACGTTCTCAACCGTTGTCGTGTTTATTAAATTATTAAATTGTTAATATTAATGTTAACTGAAACCAAAAAAAATGTAATTCAAATAGTTTAGTACTGCCTTCGCATCAACCACCAAGTCGGCGCATTCCGGTATACTATACCAAAATTTCTATATAACTAGTTCACGTTCTCAACCGTTATATGAAATCAACTTTATAGAAAAATCAACGTTATAGAATAAATCTTCACTAGCCGATATAAGTTTCAGGAGAATGCAAATTTCGTTTTAGTGAGAATTGAGATGGATCGGATCAGTTGAAGATCATAAAAATATATTTGAAGCCTTCTTTGAAGATGTCTGAAGATTTTCTACTTTTTATTCCACTAGTAAATCTTTGATTTTATCAATCCATCGAGATTTAAGTCTTTTAGTTATTTCAGTTGATGCTTTAGCAAAAGAGGAATATGGATCAGTTAGGAAGAGCTTTTAGTGATAATCGGAGAAGGCGACCAGAGTACTTGTGTTTTGCGTTGTCGGATACATAATATCTACAAAGCGGTTAGTTTACAATTTTTTTTAACGCTGATTTATTATGATATTTACCTGAACCGTCCTATGAAAGATCCACGCCTGGTTAGAACTTGCACCATGTTGAAAATCCATTGTAAGTCTTTTTTCCGTAGTCTATATAATTGTTTAATAAATCATACTCGCCATCTATTTTCATAGTTAACCCTTTGACCTGCTGCTACTGTATGTTAGTATGGTTATAGCGTTGATGGATTGGTTGTTATCTCTTTACTGCTATTAGTTGTTCCCATACATGTAGTGTAATGTGCTTCGCCGTAGGATTTTTCCGGAAATTAAAATCTGGACTTCTTATCATATGCAATCTGCAAAAAATTGCATAGCCTGCAATTCGAACCCTAAATTTAGATGTAGAAGCATTTGAACTTTAACCATTAGACTACGATACTTCCGCATGAAAAAAAAAAAAAAATCTGCAAAACGGTTTATCTTTTCCCTATGTAGTGACATGTGTGAAAACTTTTTCTATTTGCTTATCCGTGTTTATCAAATTATTAAACTACGTCCATTGTTTTGTTCTAGCCCGTAGCCCATTGGGCTTTAATATTAATGTTAATTGAAAACGAAAAATGTAACGATAATCAATCTCGCGGAAGAGCAAACAAAAGTAAGGGTGAAGAAAAGAGGTCGAACCTGAGACATTGAAGACTCCCACCACATCGTCTATAGTTCCTAACCAACCGACCTCGATAAAGTTTTCGTATGACCTAAAAATTAGTATATATAACATGTATCTTATGTGGTTGCTACACCTGAAAATGTTCTTGCAAAAAAAAAAACAAAAACAAAATCATCCTCTGGAAAACCCTAAAAAGGCTTTCAGATCTTTTCCTCTTCTCAATTTGTGAATTTATGGACGACTGTTGTAGCCGGCGAAGCTGATCCCTATTTATCGCTTATGGATTCCGACTCGGCGAAAGCTTTCGTTGAGTCGATGCGAGATGACCCCGAATGTATTCGTGTTTCCAACGACCCTAATCTCACAGGAACACGCGGCGAATCTTCCGTTGCCGCCGAGGAAGGAGGCGGGTGCGATGGAGCTACGGGTGCGAAAGGAATTGATGCGGTTGACACCTCCGCTGCGGTTTTGAATCCCGTCGCTGAGATGAGTGGTGTGGTTGATGCCGTTGTTTCCGCAGACCTGTCTCCGGCGGTCGCGGAGGGAGGCGGAGAAGGAGAAGAGGATGCGAGTTTCGTTGCTCAGGAGTGCGGTTCCTTGGATTTGGTTGGCGGTAGCGCTGCGGTGGAGGTGGTTCCTCCGGTGGTTGGTGAAGGAGGAGAAGAGGACCGTGCGGCTAAGCAGAGTGACTCAGCAGCTAATTTGTTAGGGTTAGGTAGTGAAAAGGTTTCGATTTCAGGAGACAATCTCGAGGAAAGCAAAGAAGAAGAGCCTCCAGCTTCCGAGGTAAACGGAGATGATTCTCCGAGAGAGGGAAGCCAAGAGGTAGTTTGTGGAGGTATGGCCGATGAGAAGAGTAGTCAGGCGATAGAGAGTAAGCTAGGGCAGGACACAGAGTCCGAAAAGGAAAAGGTTGATGTCATGGAGGAGGACACTGCAGCTCAAGCTGCCTCCTTGGAAGATATAGTTAGTGTTGACATAGATATTCCAGATGCTAAAGATGTAGCTAGCGTGGCTGGTTTTACTGAAATTTCATCTCAGGATAAAGGTTTAGGCGATTCAGTTCCTTTAGAGCAAGAGCCTTTAAAAGAGTTGCAAATTGGTGAAGAAGCTAGAGATCTGACAGATGAAGATGCAAAAGAAGACATGGATGTCGCAGAAGGTGCTATGGGTAATCAGTTATTGAAGACAACCGAGGAGGAAGAAAAGCCTGAGTTGGAGATCAAAACTAAGCCCCAAGATGTGGATGATGTGGCTGATGAGGGTTCAGAAAAAAATGAGACTCGAGTGGGTGAATCGTCTGTAGATAAGGAAACTGTTATTGATGATGTCAAAGAAGATGTTGAGAAGGATCTAGAAGCTGGTAAATCAGTGGACATGCATGTACCAGAGTCTGCAGAAGAAGTGGAAACATATGTTAAATATGTTGATGGGATAGAGGAAGAAGGTGAAGGAATGGCTGGTGTAGGTGAAGCAGAACTGACAGTTGATTTGGAGGAAACCCAAAAACTATCTGAGGAACTGGCTAAAGTAGACGAAACAAAGATTGCTGAAGCATCCGAAGAAACAGGGACAGTGATCAGACATGAGGATGAGGAGAAAATGGATGACATGACTGATATGGCGGAAGATGTGAAAATCCATGGAGACTCCTCGATAGCTGATATTGAGGGCGGGAGGGAAGATCTTGAAGAGATGGGAGTGACAGAAGCACTGGAGGAGACTGTTACGGATAAAGTGGAGGGAGCAAAAATTGATGAAGAGTCAGAAGAAACAGAGACAAGGATCGAAGATGAGGATCAGGAAAAGGATGATGACATGGCTGATGTGAAAACACATGGAGACTCCTTCGTGGCTGATATTGAGGAGGGGAAGGAAATTCAGGAAGAGATGGGATTAGCAGAAATGACAGAGACACAGGAGGAGACTGTTGAGGGTAAAGCAGTCAGAACAAAAGTTGCTGAAGCATCAGAAGAAACAGAGACAAGGTCCGTAGATGTGGATCAGGAGAAAGATGAAAACATGATGGATGTGAAAACTCTTGGAGACTCATCGGTAGCTGATACTGAGGAGGAGAAGAAAAGACAGGAGGAGATGGGAATGGCAGTAATGACAGAGACACAAGAGGAGACTGTTGAGGGTAAAGTAGACGGAACAAAAGCTTCCGAAATGTCAGAAGAAACAGAGGCAAGGACCGAAGATGAGGATGAGGAGAAAGATGAAAACATGACTGATGCGGAAACGCATGTAGACTCCTCATTAGCTGATATAGAGGAGGGGAAGGAAAGTCAGGAAGAGATAGAAATGACAGAACTAACAGCGACACAGGATGAGAGTGTAACGGCTGAGACGGGGGATGAAGATGCAGAGGACGTCGAGGAAGAAAATAAGGGTGTTGGAGGAAAGAGGAAGCGGGTGAGAAATACAAAGACGGGAAAGAAGAAAGAGGAAGATGTTTGTTTCATATGCTTTGATGGGGGTGACCTTGTCCTTTGTGACCGCAGGTAAACTTACATTTGTAGTTCATGTGCTCTTTTCTCCTTCTTTCTTCTGGTCCCTTTAACAGATGATAACTTTTGTTGTATTTAAATGTACGATTATGTTGGCTTGCAGGGGTTGCCCAAAAGCTTACCACCCTTCCTGTGTAAATCAAGACGATGATTTTTTCCGGTCAAAGGGTAAATGGAACTGTGGTAAGTTTTTCTCTATTTAATCAGTGAATATAGTTCAGGAAAACATGATACATAATCTGCTAAAATTTCTCTGAGTGGTGGTGTATGTATATTGTTTACCTTAGTTATATACAGTGTCTTTAACATTGTTACTTTTTTAGAAATCATAATGGTATATGTTTTTTATCTGTCATTCTGATTATGATTTTTATTGCAATTTCTTGGTAATTCGAGCTTTTTGGTTCTTCTTTCGTTTGAGTTCCTGGCTAATAGTATGCATTTATCCTAAATCCTTTTTTCCTTTACTCCTCTCAGATTATAAGGTTGAAATTTTAGTTGAAAGTTATTTTCTATTGCTTTTGCTTTGCACATCGTATTTCATTCCATGTCTTTCCTTATTGAATCTTTCTTTAGTCTCAAGCCTTTTGTACCACTGTCAAATGCTACACAGGCAAAGGCAACTGATTGCTATCAAGGCTGTGTAGTCTTTGAAATTCCCCAAGAACTTGTCAACGGTGGCTTTTAGTTGATTCGCTGTTGTCAACGGTAGCAGCAGTGGGATCTCTTGTGTCGTTTATTATGTAATTTTTTTTGAAAATACACTAGCATTGATGCTTTTATATACTTTGGTAGTGGTGACATCGTCACTATAATTCTATCCATTTAAACTTGTTAGGAGAACCTTTTGATATAACGAGAAAGATGCTGATTTTTCATTTCTGTTAGGCATCGACTAGTTGTTCTCTCTAAGCTATTTTCCCTGTGTACCGATTTGTTGATGATTCGTGTCTTTAGCAATGGGTTCACAATCACTTTTGGTACATATGGTAATAAATAACAGACGCTAATATGATGTAAGAGCCTAAAGAACACTGTGCCGTATCTTAGTATGCCACTGTCCCTCATATATTAGAACACATCACATACACTTTCAAGATAGTATTATGTTTGAGTGGTCATTTGTCATACTTTCGTTTGTTACCTCTCTCTGTATATGTATGTATTTGGAAGCTTAATCTTTGAAGGTCTATTTCTATGTCTCTATAGTAGAACCTAACACAATTTTACATTTTCATGAATAGGATGGCACCAGTGTAGCAAATGTGAGAAAACTGCGACATACTTGTGTTACACATGTGTGTTTTCATTATGCAAGGGCTGCGCCAAGGATGCTGTCTTTTTTTGCATAAGAGGTAATAAGGGTTTGTGTGAAACATGCATGGAGACAATCAAGTTGATAGAAAGAGAGGAGCAGGAAAAGAAGGAGCCGGTATGCTTGATTGAATACACTTTTAGTTTTTTCTTTCTTGTTGATTTTTTTTTTTTTTTTTTGTGATTATCTGTTGATAAAACTGATCATCATGTTGAAGTACCGCATGAACTTGCTTTTACCGTTTCTCTCATCCATCAAACATTTTGTGGACTAAGCATAGAAAGCTTGATGATACTTACCGATTCTGTTTTCTCCTGGAGAATTGCTCTATTGCTCTATGCACGTGTTTATGAGCTTTCAACTTGGTTGATGCATTATAAGCATACGTCTCTGTCTTTTTTACTTTGAAATATGACTAATACACTATGAATTTGGTCATCGTTTTTCCACACCGAATAGTTGCTTTTCGTTTATACCTTAGTTTCCACTATCAATTTGACTGTCAGTCTTCTGTTTCTGATACCTCTCACTGAATCCGTTTTGTCTTTTATAGGCGCAGTTGGATTTTGATGACAAGACCAGCTGGGAATCTCTCTTCAAGGATTACTGGATTGATTTGAAAACGCAGCTATCTATAAGTCCAGAGGAACTTGATCAGGCTAAGAGCCCACAGAAAGGAAATAAGTCTCATGCTGGTAAACAGGGAACAGCTAGGGAGATCGACTATGTAACTGATGAAGGATCAGATTCGGATAGTTCTCCAAAAAAGAGGAAGACCAGAAGTCGATCGAAGTCTGGTTCTGCGGAGAAAAACCAATCACCAGCTAATAAAAGCTCGTCAGGTGAAACGTGGGCTTCCAAGGAACTTTTGGATGTTGTCGCGCACATGAGACGTGGTGACAAATCTTTCTTACCTTCCACAGAAGTACATGCGCTCCTGCTGGATTATATAAAAAAATACAATCTTCGTGATCCCCGTCGTAAAAGCCAAGTTGTTTGTGACTCCAGGCTTAAGAATTTGTTCGGGAAATCTCATGTTGGGCACTTTGAGATGTTAAATATCCTTGATACCCATTTCCTTGATAAAGAGCAGCAGCAGGCAGATAATATTCAAGGTAGCATTGTTGATACAGACCCTGACTATGTGGATCTTGATGAAAACGTGGACCATCCAGTGAAAAGTGGGAAGGATAAGAAACGTAAAACACGTAAAAAGGGTGCAAGGAAAGGGCGTCAATCCAATCTTGATGATTTTGCTGCTGTTGATATGCACAACATTAATTTGATATACTTGAGGCGGAGCTTGGTGGAAGATCTACTTGAAGATTCTACAGCATTCGAAGAAAAAGTAGCTAGTGCATTTGTTAGGTTAAGGATATCTGGAAATCAAAAGCAAGATTTATATCGACTGGTTCAAGTTGTTGGTATGTTTAGTTTCCATTTAACAGATTATTTTAATATATGGTTAATTCAAAGGTTGACTCTAATCTCTTTTGGTTTGAAACACAGGCACAAGCAAAGCTCCTGAACCCTATAAAGTTGGCAAAAAAACAACAGACTATGTACTTGAGATATTGAACTTGGACAAAACAGAAGTGATATCCATCGACATTATATCAAATCAAGATTTCACTGAGGTGACACACTCCTCTGCTGATTCGAACTTTAGTTCTTACATAGAATTCTCTTGCATTTGCATATGTTGACAAGCCGAGGAGGCAGTGTTCCTCGTTTCTGAGCGAACTTCTCCTGATTAGTGAACAGTAATTGTTCAAGAATGCCATATGTTTAACCAATAGCTTCCGTGCAATAATTTCAGGATGAATGCAATCGTCTAAGGCAGAGCATAAAATGTGGATTAATCAACAGGCTGACAGTGGTATGCTTCATATTATTTGAAGTCTGCATATGGTTGCGTCTTAAAATTCTGTCAACGGTCATGCTTTTACTTTTTTAGGTATTCTAATGTCAATTGTTTTTTTTAGGGTGATATACAAGAAAAGGCCATAGCGCTGCAGGAAGTGAGGGTAAAAAACGTAAGTTGTTAATTATTGTCCTTTTACTCATTATTATACGTTTGGTAAGTGAGCTCTCTAGATTGGGAAACGGAGATTAACTGTAGTACTGTACTAATCTGTCCAGGCAATGTGCATGACTAGTATTCTATCGTCTCTCTTATGTTTCGAAATTTGTTACTTTTATGATGCAGTTGTTGGACGCAGAGATCCTACGTTTCAGTCATTTGCGTGATCGTGCTAGCGACATGGGCCACAGAAAAGAATATCCTTATCTGTTGAATTTTTTTTAGTTCTTTGTCAAAATGATTATTGCCGATGCTCTGGGAATGCTTCTGTGTGTATGTTTCTGTACTTTGGAAAGAGCATATGATCTGTCATTTGTCGTCAAAAGCATATAATTTCATTCTTTTCTGTTCACTTACGTAAGTTATCCTTAACCCGTTGTTACGCTGCGAGAATGTGTTGAGAAAGTGCAACTGCTAAAGTCTCCAGAGGAACGGCAGCGCAGGCTAGAAGAAATTCCAGAAATACATGCTGATCCCAAGATGGACCCAGATTATGAGTCCGAAGACGAAGATGAAAAAGAAGAAAAAGAAAAAGGTTTCGTATAAAAATCAAGTTTTGTTTCTTGTATCTATTGTCTGGCGTATCTATTCTAACGTTTTTTCGATATTTGGCTGTTGTAATGCATCTAGAGAAAAGTCTGAGGAGACGAAGTAGTAGCTTCAACAGAAGAGGAAGAGACCCGATATCTCCACGAAAGGGAGGATTTAGTTCCAATGAATCATGGACTGGCACAAGTAGCTACTCAAGCACAAGCGCAATTCGTGAGTTAAGTAGAAGTTACTCTGGTAGAGGCTCTAATGGAAGAGGGGATTATCTTGGTAGTTCTGACGACAAGGTTAGTGATAGTCTGTGGAATTCAGGTAGAGAAAGAGAAAAAGACATGCAACACTATTTAGGCTCTGAGAAGCCGAGAACTGTTTCTCTCCCCGAACCTCCTCCCAGAAGTTCCCGGGCTGTTGCGCCACCAGAATTGTCTCCTAGAATTGCCCCCGTAATCTCAACGCCACCTCCTCCTGTTGTTCCGCAGCCTGCTCCCAAGTCAAATGAGTCAGAGAAAATGTGGCATTACAAGGACCCATCTGGTAAAGTTCAAGGACCTTTTTCAATGGCGCAGCTCCGTAAGTGGAACAACACTGGGTACTTCCCTGCTAAGTTGGAAATCTGGAAAGCCAACGAGTCATCTTTGGACTCTGTTCTCCTGACTGATGCATTGGCTGGGCTGTTTCAGAAGCAAGGCCAGTCGGTGGATAATAGCTACACGAAAGCTTATTCTGGTCAATCAAGCCAGTCTGAACCCAATATAGGTTCTTCTGCTAGGACCGCTCCATCAGTCCTTGACATTCCCAAGAATTCTCAGGATACTTGGAGTTCAGGCGGAAGCCTTCCATCGCCTACTCCGACTCAAATGACAACCCCAACGGCAAAAAGGAGAAATTTTGAGAGCAGATGGTCTCCAACCAAGCCTTCTGCACAGTCAGCTGTTCAGTCGATGAGTTTTCCTTCAGCACAATCTGTCCCGAGTCAAGCTTCAAGGACAGATATCCCTGTGGTTGTAAACTCTGCTGGTGCATTGCAGCCTGGAACCCACCCAATTCCAACACCAGATCGGGCTAACGTTTCTGTTAATCACTATGGTTCTTCTGCTCCTCTTCCATCTCCAACACCGGTTGGCGGAATGCAAAGCTGGGGTAACATGCAGACGGATAAATTTGATTCACATGGTCGTGGAAGAGGTGATGCTCCATTTTCTTCTCAGAATACCTCTGCGTCTTATGGCACCACAACTCCAAGTGCTCTCACCTCGCAAAGTCAACCAGGGTTTCCAGCATCTGATCCATGGAGGGCTCCAGTTCCAAGCCAAACAAATACTCAGACTCAGGCACCAGCATGGGGTATGAACAACAGTCAAAACTCGGGACAACCTCAGGCTCCAACAAACCAAAACAGCAGCTGGGGTCAAGGGACTGTTGTAAATCCAAACATGGGATGGGCTGGTCCTCCTCAAGCTGGAATGAGCGTAAACTGGGCTGCATCTTCGGTTCCACCAACTGGTCAGGGAATGCCTAATCCTGGATGGGGCGGGCCCGCCCAAGTACAACAACCACAAGCTTATTCGGCAAACTCCGGGTGGGGTGTAACAGGCCAAGCTCAATCCCAAGCCCAAGTTCAAGCTCCAGGGAGTAGTACAAGCTCTGGATGGATGCAGACAGTTCAAGGGATGCAGTCTGGGAACAGTAATCAAAACTGGGGAACTCAAAACCAGTCAGCAATGCAAAGCGGTGGGTCAGGAGGGAACCAAACTGGTTACTGGGGAAACCAACAGAACCAGAATGGAGATTCTGGGTATGGTTGGAATAGACAGTCAAGTGGAAGTGGTGGGCATAACAACTTCAAAGGGCAAAGAGTATGCAAGTTCCATCGAGAAAATGGAAATTGCAGGAAAGGAGCAGCCTGCACTTACCTCCACAACTAAACCAGCTTTTCTCAGTCTCCTTCTGTTTTTGGGTGATGTTTGCTGCATCCTAAAAGCAGTTTTAGGCGTTTTAGACACTATGCACAAGAGTCTTTTATTGAGAGCCTTTCACTCAGAATTAGCTTGAAATGTTTCTTTGTTTTTGGGGGTTAAGAGCTTAGTACTGAAATGTCGTGGTGGTGAATATGGTGGTAGAGAATATCCCTCTTGCATATACTATTTGCTAGACCAACTATATGTTTTCTATCAGTAAACCTCCCTTTAGGAAAGTCTTAATTCACCCCCATACATCATGTTTCGTATTAAAATATTACTATGCTTTGTTCAAACAAAAAAGTTTTCTTTGGTTTTTTTAGATAATAATAAAGTTTGACAACATTTTATTCTGTTTCATAACAAACGCATTATATGATATAACCAAAGAAGAGCAAACATACCCCCTTTTTATCAACAACTAAATGTTCCACACTCGAGTTGTTTAGAACAAACCGGCTGTAAACAAACAAGTTTTGTCCAAAGATGTATGTATAGAACAAAAGAAGAAAGACAAGAAAGACTTTTTGAGAAGTAGACGAATTGATCATGTGTGACAAAAACGTCTAACGAAGACTTGCAAATAAAGGTGGTGACGTTTTGATTCTATTTTTGCATTTTATCATCCGAGGCCAGCCGAGGTCGAGAGTTCTCTCACAAGCACGGGTTTCGAGGTAAAGATATAGCATAGTCCAACGGACAAAAGTAAGAAAGGGACTACTCACTTTCTTTCCAAGTTAGGAAAGAAAACATCAGTCTCTCTCCTTGCTACTCTTAGAAGCCCTATTCTGTTACCTGAAGAAGCATCCTCCGCAAAGGCGATCAACTAGATTTTGAAGCTTCAAGTCTCAGATCTCCATTTTCTTTGAGCTTCACACACAAATCTACAACCTCAGCACCATCTATACTCCCTCACAAACCATTGCTCACTCCCCAGCTCAAGTCACAAGCTACAGCCCCAATCCCACACGAAGTATACGTACAANAAAAAAAAAAAAAAAGACTTTGCGGGCAAGTAAGTAAACGATCGCGTTTTGGTATCACCGGGTTATTAGAATACTGGTCCTGGTCAAAGGGTAAGTATGTAAATTAATATCCATCGCGAGATCAAACCAAACCCCCCAAGTGGAAGGAAGGAAGAAGAAACCCTTCCCTCAGAATCTCTTCTCAACTCGCAAAATCAATCTCGATTTTCATTTTCCGGCTAAAACAACTCCCTTGTGATCGATGAACTTGTCAAAGCGCCTGGCTCTGCTAGGAGCTCAATCCGCGCTCTCAATCGCCAGACCCCGAGGCTTGGGCTCCTCCTCCTCCTCCTACGGCTTAATTGATCGTCGTCCCTTCCAGTTCAGGCAAATCTCGGAGCTCACGAAAGTCAATGGGAAGCGTGCTTTCCTCGTCGATACCTTGGCTCTGGTAACGTTACCCTAGATCTAAAGCTAAGGAGTATCAAAGAAACATGTTTAATGAAATCTTTGTACCTTGAGGAATGTTTAATATTTTTTTTTTGGCTGTTGAAAGGTGAGGAGTCTAGAAGCACAAGGTGTACCATCAAAACAAGCAGAGGCCATTACTTCTGCAATCACTGAGGTGTTGAATGATAGCTTGGAGAATGTCTCCGAGTCTTTTGTTTCCAAGGCTGAGATGCAGAAGGTTTCTTGTTTGCTTTTTGCAATGCAATCGATCATTTTTTTTTTAGTCTTACTTGGTGTCTGTGTGGGTACAGATTGAAATGATTCAAGATTCTAATCTCTCCAAATTTAAATCTGAAGTCAAAAGCTCTCAGGTAACAACGACATATACATTCAGTATCTTGCATATAGTGTAATTGCTATTTTGTGGCTGCTGCTGCTATTGTCGTTTGATACAAAACATTTGTTACTATTGAAAAACTCGCAATTTAAACCACCATTGTCTCATGTATATTTTTGTTTATGATTACAATACTGGGTTTGCTCATTAGTACGTACGTTCACATTTTCATGTCCTCCCTTATATGAATGCTTTCTTCTCATTATGGGCTAGTTTGAGAGGTTGTGTTACNCCAAATCGCAGGCTTATTAAAAGGCCAACTAGTAATGGCGCACAAATCATTTGGATTCCCGCCTTTAAATCATCTATTTAATCTCTTACACAAGATTGAGGATTATCTTGGGAATTTTGCATGATTCAGCAAACAGAGTACAGATTGGTTTAGTTAAGCCAAAGGTTATCTAGATAATATTCTTCCCTATGAGTGGTGATTTAGCCAAAATCAAATCATTTAAATAAAATAACAATTCTTTGCTCCAATGTAGTTCATAACCCAAATTACTAAAAAGTAATCAGAATGTAAGAGCTGACTAGTTGGGATTATATATCAAGTTAAAATTGAAAGTATTGAGGGCCTCAATTTGAGGCCTAGTCTAAAGCCCAAAGAAATAATGGCGACAAAAAAAATCAAGTGAAGTCCGGTCTTTTTTTTTTTTTGAACAAAACATGTCTTCTTGCTACCTTGATGTATGTGTGTGGTTCTGGAATTGAGCTCAAGACATCGCATTAGTTTGGTTCTTCCGATCTTATCTTGCGAGGAGGTGTCTGTAGATGGCTATACATGGATCGGTGTGTCCGCCTGTTTGATTGGAGTATTAGACACAAAGTGTCCCACATCGGTAGTTGGAAGGGATCCTAAGTAATATATAAGATAGATGAGCCACTCCACTTATAACCAATTGGTTTTAGGTTGGAAGCCCATCTAGCTTAACATGGTATCAGAGCCCGATCCACGCAGTCCAACCCGATCCACATCGACCCGGCCCAAAGTTGGCCCTCGATCCTTGCCCAAACATTCTGAGATTGACGTTTAAAGAGCCATCATCTCGAGAGGGCGTATTAGGGACAAAGGTCCCACATCGGTAGTTGGAAGGGATCTTTAGTAATATATAAGATAGATGGGCCACTCCACTTATCACCAATTGGTTTTAGGTTGGAAACCCATCTAGCTTAACATGGAGTTCCTCCTTGGCGTTTTCCGAGTCGGAGTTCATGGATCCTCTTTGTAGCTTCGTGTTCTTGGTCTCCTCAGTTCTATAGTTTGGTGTTGCTGCTGGGCTTGCTCGTTCTCGTCTCTCCTTCGGTTTTGCACCCTTCTCAGCTGTCGCAGGCTTGGTTAAGCTCTATGTTTGTCTGGTTCTTTATGGTACAGCTTTATAGTTTCTATGGGTTGTGGTTCCGTTTGTAGTTTCATGGTGCAGCTTAGATGTTTTCTCTTGATGGGGTTTGTGTCTCCCTTATGTGGAATTAGCCTCTCGTAAAACTCTCGAGCTTCGTTTCTGATTGTGTTGACTTTGTATTCTGTTTCAAATTTCGCCATGGTTTAATATAAGAATCTTTCAGTGAAAAAGGCTAGAAAAATAAAAGATTACATGTCTGTTTTTTTCTGCACCGTGATATATAAAATAGTTTCTTAAGATCATTTCAAATAACTGTCACAAAGAATCAAAATCTACTCGTTGTGCCTTCAAGATTTTTTTTTTTAAAACCTCTGATTCATTTCAATAGTCATTTTTGCTGAACACACTATAAACAAATATTTTCTCACACAGTTCAATCACTAGATAACTTGTGCATAACAAACCTTATTATGATGTGGTCTTGATAACTTGATTATTTCTAATGAGATTTTTTATCTTTCCATTATAATATCTGTCAAAGATTTTAAAATATTTTTTAATCATTTTTAAAATTATATAATTTGAGTAGCAATCGTAAGATATTGGTCTCGTACATTTTATTCTATAGAGCTTATTAAGAAATATTCAAAAAATTTAAATAATATATCTCTTAAGATAGCTATCTAGTCTTTAATTATGACCAAATATTTTGCTTAGTTGGAAATTCTTTTAGAAATTAGGTAAAATTAAAATTTATGGGGTTTAGGAATTTTTTAGTTATCAATTGTTTTATCATCTATGGTTGTGTTTATAACTAGTGATGACTTCCTTTAAAGAAATCTATCTTAGACTTTTCCGTATGGGACAAGTAGNAAAATTTGAATTTTTTTTTGCGAAATTCTTTTCTCAAAAATTATTTCTGAAAATTGAAAATTATGTTTGGAACTATTTTTCATTTTTTTTTTAATTTTTTTAAGTTTTTATTTATATATTTATTAGATTCCTAAATTTCACATTCCAAAAAATCTACTCAATTCTAAACTCTAAGTCTATATTAAAGTAATCCTAAGGATATAAATGTTTTTTTATCTTGGGATAAAAATGGCTAGTATAAATTTGAAAAATGTTAATATGAATGTGGTATTTGTAACAATTTTCCTTCTTAATTTTATTTTTATTTTGAGAACTGACATATTGGTTCTTAGGATAAAGTAGATCAGATTAAACTAATTAAGTCAACTAAGCGGAACAAAACAGATTAGGTGAATTCGATGGACCATAAGACCATCTCCAAGGATGGGTTTAGGCTGAGGTCCTAAAGCAAAATAAGGAAAAAAAATAAATCAAAAATGGTATAATTACAGAGAACCGCTGCTTAATTGAGAGGATGTAGAATCAGTAAAAACCTCATATGTGTCCTTTTATTATTGGCTTATTCCTTTTTGCCTTCTCTCTTCCTTTTCGTCGATATTTTTTCTTTTGGTCTGAAAAATCTCTTGATCGATGTTGGTAGATTAGGCCGGTCGTGTTTGTTTTCCGTGGTGTGGGAAGGGAGGCATCTTGTAGATGGAACCGGGGCTGCTATCAAGGAGAACGCCATGAAAATTGCCATGTCGGAGATTTTCCTCTTGAGGAAGATCAATCACCCCAACATCATTCGCTTCATCGACATGAACGAGTTTCGTCTTCTTTTGCTCTGTCTTTACATGATTGAGATGTTGGTAGATTACGCCGGTCGTGTTTGTCGTTGAACCTAATGGAAACTCCGGTGAAGCTCCGGCGGTGGAATCGCCGAGTGATATCTTCCAACGGTGTGTGACAGAGGATTCTTCTGGTAATGAACCATAATCTACTCTAATATAGTTATTGAATCTTTATTCCGTGAAGCCGTTGATATGTGTATTGGTTTAAGGTGGTTGGGAGAAGACCTGGAAAGCAGGTGCAACCCCATGGGACCAACTCCGATCAGTAAACATCTCGTTGAGACGGGTTCATTGCCTGGTTGTGGAACGTATGTTCTTGGACAAGGACACAGCTTTCTTAAATATCTTATGTTGTGTGCTTGCCAGCAATGAAACATTGCAGGTTTATGATGTGGTGGCAGTGGCCTGCCCTGATCGTTATGTGGTTGGATTATCAAAAACTGTGATTGAAAAATCATCAAAGGTGTCAACAGTTCATCTTTGCCCAATGCAAAGTACTTCTCTCTAATCCTAATCTCTGTTTCTGATTCTATACACAACCTATAGGCTTTTGCCTATGTATATCTGCATAATATGATGGGCACAAAGAATAGAAAAGCTTCTGAAACCAAGTGGAGAGCTTATAACATTGATGTTTCCTGTAAGCATTACAATGGTATCTCCATTCTCTGATATATTTCTGATGAAACCTGAAAAATATTGATGTCTTTTGGCAGATGGATGAGCGTTCTGGAGGTCCTCCTTACAAAGTATCTGTGTCTGAGTAATGTGTTCTCCCCTCTTATCTCTTTTAATAACAGCAGCAACATCATTTACACGTTGTGGCAAAAGATTCACTCTGTAATCTTTAAAATGTTGCAGTTACGAGAAGGTTCTGATTCCACTGGGATTTGAGGCAATGTCCATTGTGGACAAGGAACGTGCTATAACATCACGCAAGGTATAATATACAACATGAAACTTTCAAATAAGCCTTGAGATAATGAGATAATGTTAACCTTTGGAATCAAATGTTTAAATTTTATAGAATCCAATAACTTATAACTTTTGTAAAATTTAAATTTAATAATTCAACTTCTAAAAAAAAAATTTAAGAACCTCAAATGGGTTCTCCCATTGGACCTTGACAAAACTAATTCCATAAACAAGGGTTCTAAACTTCATAAAGTACAAAATTAACAATTAAACAAATCATTGGAACTCATCAAGGGTTCTAACCATTGGACATGCTTAAGTGGATCAAGTAGTCAAATTTTTTTATATTATTTAATTTAATTCTAATTATGTATTATTTCATATTAAACATATTTTATAATCTAGTTTAAATATTTATTTATTATTGAATACTACCTAGTGTTATATACTGAAATATTAAGATAGATTTATATTATATATATTATTTGATATTTAATATATATTTTTATTTCAAGCATGTATAGAAAAATAGTTTAATAAATAATTTTTTTTGTTAAAAATATATGAACGTGGTACAACCAAATTGATAATTCATAAATTAATTTTCTAAATTAATATAGAAAAGCATAGTAAGATAAATTTTAATTTATTATTCATCTGGATCTTCCAATAGGTTTCATTTTTCTGTAGGGCAAAGCACTATCGCATATTAAAATTGTAAATCACTATGGGGGACGAAGACGGAAACGGAGACGGTGCAACTGCCGCTTTAAGAATCTATGGCCACCAAGAGCACAAAACCAAAGCAGGAGATTCAAGCGACGGTGTAGACTCAATCAGCTTTCTACCTGATGTGATCCTCCAAACTATTCTCTCCTATATTCCGACCGAGATTGCCATCAAAACATCCATCTTATCCAAAAGATGGAGACATGTATGGTCCGATACACCTTGCCTCTCCTTCGACTGGATTAGGCCACATGGGCCGAAAGGTGATATCATAAACAAAATACTAGGTCGCTACACGGCTCGCAAGATGATTAGTTTCAAGCTCAATGCCAACTTGCAAGACGATATTCCTTACATTGACAGATGGATCGAGTTCGCCATGTCCCGAAACGTTGAGAATATGTCGTTGGTGTTCGGTTATGATGGTGACCATAAGTATCATGTTCCTGATTCCTTTTACATCAGTAACTCTTTCAAGCAACTCAGTGTTAAGTATTCGTTTATTGATTTGAAACTTCCAAGTTTTCCCGTGTCTTGGACATCTCTGAAGATTCTGTACTTAAAGTCTTGCAAGCTCTCTGAAGAATGCATGGATAAGATTCTATCTGGCTGTCCGGTTCTTGAAAGCTTAACCTTGACTTCTGCGATAAACTGTTGGTTCTTGATCTCAGCAAATATTTGCGTCTGAGAACATTGGTAATCAAGCGTAACATTTGGGTTCCGGGCCCTACACAGATTATTGCACCGCATATCCATTATCTCAGCTTGACCAACTCTCAGTTACCATGTACTTTAGTTGATGTCTCATCTTTAAAAGAAGCTAGAATGGAGATTTGCTTTTGTGCACTTGAAGATCTGGAGGCTGATTTTCTTCAAACCATGGTGCTAAGGATGCTAGAGAAGTTGCAGCATGTAGATAAGCTTACTTTCGGAGAGAACTTTCTTACGGTATGTTTTCTTGTATTCCAAGGAAGATATGGACATTATTACTTTACTAATGTCACGCCAGTCTAGCAAGCCAATATATTAATTTTCACTAGGCTTTGATTNAACGTGATCTACAAGGTTATTTCAAAAATCTGGGCTATTCGTTTGAAAAGGTTGCTTCCTTCATTCATATCTTCGAACCAATCGACATTTGTCAAGGATAGGCTGCTTATGGAGAATGTTCTATTGGCATATGAGCTTGTTAAAAACTACCACAAGGACTCTGTCTCTGCAAGATGTGCAGTTAAAATAGATATCTCGAAGGCTTTTGACTCAGTACAGTGGTATTTTATGCTCTCTGTCCTTTCAGAAATGAACCTGCCAGAGAAATTCATCATATGAATCGAGAAATGCATAGAGCTGGCATCCTTCTCTGTTCAGATTAATGGAGAGTTAACAGGGACTTCGTAAAGGATGCTCTCTCTTGCCATATCTATTTGTGATATGTATGCAAGTGTTGTCTAAGCTCCTAGATAAAGCCGCAAAAGATAAGAGTATTGGATACCATCCACACTGTCAGGAACTGAGCTCACTCACCTCTGTTTCGCTGATGATATTCTAATCTTCTCAGACGGGAAGCAAAGCTCTATTGAAGGCATCTTGAAAGTATTTCAAGATTATGCGACAATGTCTGATCTGAATATCAGCCTAGAGAAGTCTACTCTCAACATGGTGGGTGTTACTGAGGATGATAGCGTCGCAATCCTGATTTAGTTCCCATTTGAAACAGGTTCTCTCTCGGTCAGATATCTAGGCCTTCCATTGATGTCAAAAAAAGTCAGTAAATGATTATGCTCCCCTGCTCTCGAGAATAAGATCGAAGATCAGCTCCTGGACAGCTCGACACATTTCTTTTGCTGGTAGACTGCAGCTGATTGGCTCAGTGATATATAGTTTGACAAACTTTTGGATGTCAGCTTTCAAGCTTCCAAACTAGTGTATTTAGGAAATCAACATAATCTGTTCAGCCTTCCTCTGGTCAGGTCCTGTTATGTCCACTCAAAAAACTAAGATAGCTTGGTCAGATGTCTGTGCGCCGAAGGATGACGGAGGGTTAGGGCTGAGATCTCTGGAGGAAGCTAACAAAGTCTCCTGTTTAAAATTGATATGGCACATTCTCTCTGCTAGGACTGCTTTGTGGGTTCAATGAATTCAAAAGTATCTTATCAGAAAAGATTCTTTCTGGAGTGTGAAAGACACAAGCTCGTTAGGTTCTTAGATGTGGAAGAAACTTCTAAAGATTTGACCCTTAGCCTCGCAACTTACAAGAGTTGACATCAGAAATGGCCTAATGACATCATTCTGGTATGATCAGTGGTCTTCCTTGAGTAAGCTACTTGATCTAACAGGAGAAAGAGGTTGCATTGATCTTGGTATCCCGATAAATGCCACATTGGAAAGGGCCGTGAAGGCTTATCGTTGTCGAAGACACATAACTTCTGTCTTGATGCAAATTGAGCAGGAAATTATGGGACTACGGCGCCATGACCTTGTCCAGTAGGACGATATTTGTCTTTGGAAGAGGGATAATGGTGGTTTTCATCATGTTTTCTCCACTTCTCAGACATGGCACCTCACTCAATCTCAGCCACCAAAGATTCCATGCCACAAAGGAGTTTGGTTTCTTGAAGTTATTCTTAAGTACTCGTTCATTACACAGCTTGCAATGCATAACAGATTGTCGACCGAAGACCGCATCCTCAGGTGGAATTCTCAAGTTGTTTCTACTTGCTGACTATGTAACTCGACTGTAGAAACTAGAGACCACTTGTTCTTTGAATGTTCCTATTCTGCCGAAGTCTGGAGAGGAACCATAAAAGACTTGGCCGGTCCTGGCTGTCCGAATCAATGGACTCCTCTGATTCAAAAGCTGGTGACGGGGCTGCATGGAAGAGAACCTTGAGCTTTTTGTTCATATACTACTTTCAAGCAGTGACCTATGTTATATGGTTTGAAAGGAATGCTCGTCGAGTTGGGGAGCCTTTAAAGCCCTCTAATCTGATGATCCTCTATCTGGATAAGTTGGTCCAGAACAGAATATCATCTTTGAGAAGAACAGTGGGGAGTAAGCACGAGAAAGCCATGACAATCTGGTTTGAGAGGAAATGAACTTCGGTTTCTTTCAAATTCCATTCTAAAATTCAAAATATTTGTCCTTTTTTAGATAAAAAAAGCGTTAACTTGTACAAAGTTTATGAAGTGAATAAATTTAAAAAAATTTCAGAAAAAAAAAAGATAACTGATTCTGAAATTACTTGAAGAATACGTAGATTGAGAATANCTCAACAATATTGGCGCTCATCCCCAAGAAAGATGAAGCCATTTCAATGAAAGATTACAGACCCATCTCCTGCTGCAACGTGATCTACAAGGTTATTTCAAAAATCTGGGCTATTCGTTTGAAAAGGTTGCTTCCTTCATTCATATCTTCGAACCAATCGACATTTGTCAAGGATAGGCTGCTTATGGAGAATGTTCTATTGGCATATGAGCTTGTTAAAAACTACCACAAGGATTCTGTCTCTGCAAGATGTGCAGTTAAAATAGATATCTCGAAGGCTTTTGACTCAGTACAGTGGTATTTTATGCTCTCTGTCCTTTCAGAAATTAACCTGCCAGAGAAATTCATCATATGAATCGAGAAATGCATAGAGCTGGCATCCTTCTCTGTTCAGATTAATGGAGAGTTAGCAGGGGACTTCGTAAAGGATGCTCTCTCTCGCCATATCTATTTGTGATATGTATGCAAGTGTTGTCTAAGCTCCTAGATAAAGCCGCAAAAGATAAGAGTATTGGATACCATCCACACTGTCAGGAACTGAGCTCACTCACCTCTGTTTCGCTGATGATATCCTAGTCTTCTCAGACGGGAAGCAAAGCTCTATTGAAGGCATCCTGAAAGTATTTCGAGATTATGCGACAATGTCTGATCTGAATATCAGCCTAGAGAAGTCTACTCTCAACATGGTGGGTGTTACCGAGGATGATAGCGTCGCAATCCTGATTTAGTTCCCATTTGAAACAGGTTCTCCCCCGGTCAGATATCTAGGCCTTCCATTGATGTAAAAAAAAGTCAGTAAATGATTATGCTCCCCTGCTCTCGAGAATAAGATCGAAGATAAGCTCCTGGACAGCTCGACACCTTTCTTTTGCTGGTAGACTGCAGCTGATTGGCTCAGTGATATATAGCTTGACAAACTTTTGGATGTCAGCTTTCAGGCTTCCAAACTAGTGTATTTAGGAAATCAACAGAATCTGTTCAGCCTTCCTCTGGTCAGGTCCTGTTATGTCCACTCAAAAAACTAAGATAGCTTGGTCAGATGTCTGTGCGCCGAAGGATGAAGGATGGTTAGGGCTGAGATCTCTGGAAGAAGCTAACAAAGTCTCCTGTTTAAAATTGATATGGCACATTCTCTCTGCTAGGACTGCTTTGTGGGTTCAATGAATTCAAAAGTATCTTATCAGAACAGATTCTTTCTGGAGTGTGAAAGACACAAGCTCTTTAGGTTCTTAGATGTGGAAGAAACTTCTAAAGCTTTGACCCTTAGCCTCGCAACTTACAAGAGTTGACATCAGAAATGGCCTAATGACATCATTCTGGTATGATCAGTGGTCTTCCTTGGGTAAGCTACTTGATCTAACAGGAGAAAGAGGTTGCATTGATCTTGTATCCCGATAAATGCCACATTGGAAAGGGCCGTGAAGGCTTATCGTTGTCGAAGACACATAACTTCTGTCTTGATGCAAATTGAGCAGGAAATTATGGGACTACGGCGCCATGACCTTGTCCAGGAGAACGATATTTGTCTTTGGAAGAGGGAGAATGGTGGTTTTCATCATGTTTTCTCCACTTCTCAGACATGGCACCTCACTCAATCTCAGCCACCAAAGATTCCATGCCACAAAGGAGTTTGGTTTCCTGAAGCTATTCCTAAGTACTCGTTCATTACACAGCTTGCAATGCATAACAGATTGTCGACCGAAGACCGGATCCTCAGGTGGAATTCTCAAGTTGTTTCTACTTGCTGACTATGTAACTCGGCTATAGAAACTAGAGACCACTTGTTCTTTGAATGTTCCTATTCTGCGGAAGTCTGGAGAGGAACCATAAAAGACTTGTCCGGTCCTGGCTGTCCGAATAAATGGACTCCTCTGATTCAAAAGCTGGTGATGGGGCTGCATGGAAGAGAACCTTGAGCTTTTTGTTCATATACTACTTTCAAGCAGTGACCTATGTTATATGGTTTGAAAGGAATGCTCGTCGAGTTGGGGAGCCTTTAAAGCCCTCTAATCTGATGATTCTCTATCTGGATAAGTTGGTTCAGAACAGAATATCATCTTTGAGAAGAACAGTGGAGAGTAAGCACGAGAAGGCCATGACAATCTGGTTTGAGAGGAAATGAACTTCGGTTTCTTTCAAATTCCATTCTAAAATTCAAAATATTTGTCCTTTTTTAGATAAAAAAAACGTTAATTTGTACAAATGTTTATGAAGTAAATAAATATAAAAAAATTTCAGAAAAAAAAAAGATAACTGATTCTGAAATTACTTGAAGAATACGTAGATTGAGAATACCAAATAAACTAATCTATTTGCATATGAGAGAATGGAATATCCCTTATCATCGTCCACCAGTTAGCATATGCCTTGCTTTGTGATCTACGTTTCTTGAAGCATTTATTATCAAGTTATTTAAATATTTTGTGATTGGTTTATTTTAAGATCTATGTATATAAGAAAATTGAAGTCAATGATGTACTAGATAGACAGCTATTAACCAGAATATGTATCCTATCGGCTTGTGGTTTTAAAATATTACATTAAAATCCGCATTAATGCTACATGATCTGATATGAATAGATCATATTCGACGGGACTTGGTGAGCTAAAAACGAAAANATCTAAATGTCAAAAAAAAAAAAAACCAACAACTGATCTAAATTGGGGGTTCCACTAAAAAGGTGCATATAACACAAGGGGATGTAGAAGGGAAAGCAGTGATAGTGTCTTGGGTGACACAAGAAGCACCAGGATCTGACACAGTTCTTTACTGGAAAGAGAACAGCTCCAAAAAGCTCAAGGCCTATGGCAAATCCAAGACGTACAAGTTCTACAACTATACGTCTGGTCACATCCATCATTGCACCATCAGAAACTTGGAGGTCCATTATATATATTTTTTAAATGCCATTGTCATTATCAAAATCTTTGCTATTGTCAGTTTAATCTGATATTGTGGTTCTCTTCTTGCAGTATGACACCAAGTACTACTATGTGGTAGGTGTGGGGAAAACGGAGCGTGAGTTCTATTTCTTCACTCCTCCTGAAGTCGGACCTGACGTGCCCTACACGTTTGGTCTTATTGGTGATTGTCTAACATTTTCATGGTTTTAACTTCTACTAAAAAGGCATTTATTAGGTTCCCATGGATTTGAAAAATTGTTTTTTTTTTTTTGCAGGGGACCTTGGGCAGAGTTTTGACTCAAACATAACTTTAACACATTATGAGAATAACCCAACGAAAGGGCAAGCAGTTTTGTTTGTTGGAGATTTCTCATATGCTGACCAATACCCGAACCACGACAACAACAGATGGGACACTTGGGGAAGATTTGCTGAAAGAAGCACAGCTTATCAGCCCTGGATTTGGACCGTTGGAAACCATGAACTCGATTTTGCCCCCGAGCTTGTAAAGCTTCTTGCTTCATTTACCTTTTTTTGGATTTAGGCATAAAATGCTGCAACACAAATAGATATAAGAGCATGTAGTTAGACTAGCACTACATAAATTAGACTGAGACTGAAACGGATTGTTTTTCCGCGCTCTGCAGGGAGAAACCAAACCATTTAAGCCATTCCTGAATAGGTACCGTACTCCTTACCGATCATCCGGCAGCACAGAACCATTCTGGTACTCAATAAAGAGAGGACCGGCTTACATAATTGTGCTAGCTTCATATTCAGCATATGGTAAACTCATCTTGAACCTTTTGGTGAGATTATTATTAAACCAAGACGTAAGATAAATCTAATGTTCCATTTTTCCTTGGACAGGTAAATACACGCCACAGTTCAAATGGCTAGAAAAGGAATTCCCTAAAGTAAACAGAACAGAAACTCCATGGTTGATCGTTCTGATGCATTCACCGTGGTACAACAGCTACGATTACCATTACATGGAAGGTGAAACCATGAGAGTGATGTATGAGCCGTGGTTCGTCAAGTACAAAGTAGATGTTGTTTTTGCAGGTCACGTTCATGCCTATGAAAGATCAGTAAGATATCAACAACTTTTTTAACTTATCATGTCTCTTTTAACCATAGATTCTGACAACTCTGAGCTATTTTGAAACCAGGAACGTGTATCAAACATTGCATACAACGTGGTTAATGGAATTTGCACTCCTGTTAAAGATAAATCTGCTCCAGTCTACATCACCATTGGTGACGGAGGCAATCTTGAAGGATTGGCAACCAGGTAAGCTAATAATCAAACACTTGTGATCATTGCAACTG
>QGKV02000759.1:5273143-5296286 GCA_003260655.2 Brassica cretica | reverse complement strand
GTTTTTTTTTTGGATTAGATTAAGATGAAGAGTTTGAAAATGTGTGATATGGTTTCTGCAGAATGACAGAACCTCAGCCTAAGTACTCTGCCTTCAGAGAAGCGAGCTTCGGACACGCGGTGTTATCGATAAAGAACAGGACTCACGCGTACTATGGTTGGCACAGGAACCAGGATGGCTATGCGGTGAAGGGTGACACCATGTGGTTCTATAATAGATTCTGGCATCCCATTGATGACTCTCCTTCTGAGTGATTCTTGAGAACCTTTGAATACATCACTTGAGATGTTGCATGTCCTTGTTTTTACATAAAAAATCAATCAAACAAAGGTGTAATAGGATTAGATTGTGTAAAGGATTTGATCACGATCTAAAACTCGAAACATATGCAGAAACTATTTATCCGTTCTGGTTTGGAGAGTGTGACTCAAATTCGATTGTAATCTTATAAGATTCTCTACTTATCTCCTTGAGCTATCTATTATCTACTATAAATAAGAAGCTATTCTTGTTGTTTCCATAGCCTTCTCTCTGTGAGTTAAGTCTTAAGACATGTTTACTATTGACCGTGAGGCAATTCTTTGAGTTCAAAAGTATTTTTTACAGTTGTTAATTAAGCAGGAACCAGAGGGTCTCTATTGTTTCTTGTAGCTCAAGGAATTAATGGCTCTTGTGATGGGAGTATAATCTCTTACTTTTGTCCCCTATATTATACCACACATTTTCCAATTGTCTCTATGTGTAACCAAGTTTATTCACATCTTTTTTTTTTTGTGTGAAAAAATTTTAAATTTATTCACTTCAAAATTTTTTGTACAACCTAATGCTATTTTGTGTAGATATAGACCTAAAAAAACTTTGAGAAGAAAAATAAGCATTATCTACTCCCAAACCATATCTCCATGGCCTTCTCATATTTACTTTCCACTCTCTTTCGCAAGGAGGATATTCTGTTTCTGACCAACCTATCGATATAGATAATCAATCGAGCAGGAGGTAGAGAAGGATCTCCAACTCTCCGNATACACCTCCTCAACAGCCAACAGCCACAATGTGAAGAATGACGATCTATAGAAGACGTGTAAGTGTTATTGGGAGGCATTAATACTATATAATACTATACTAATACGAATCAGTGAGTCTGAAGAAAGATTAGAAAATTGTAGCCTTTGTGACAGCCTTGAGTGTCGTTGTTTGGTGATTCAGTAATAAAGCTAAAAATAATAATACAATAAAACATTAACAAAGACTTGCTCTTTTGTTTATGAGAGCATATAAACAAAGACCTGCTCTTCATCTTCATATTCATCTCCCACAGATCCTAACTCTTCGCATTATTGCTCTTTCCTATAGCGTATCTAATCATGGTAGATTGGTCTTTACTCCCTAAAGACTTGCTGGAACTAATCAACGGCCGTTTTGAGACATGTTTTGAGGCTGTTCACCTCCGCTCTGTCTGCAGCTTGTGGGTTCGGCCGTACCTCGGCCGAGTTATAAACACGGATTAGGCGTTGACTACCTTCTCCCCATTTTCAGTGGCAACCCTTGGGTTAAAGGCGATAAGCATTGCATACTTCAAAAAAATCCAAATTTTCTCTTCAGATACCAGACTCCCTTTGATTGTTTGATTGTAGGGATCAGCGAGAGTACCTTCGACAAACATAAGTTGGTGTCTTCATTACCAGGTTTTGGTTTCAAATCTGAATATGGAAAGGTGCTCAACACTCTTAGCTCCCAAATCATCCCCTTGGGTCATAACTACATGATTTGTTCTAACTATACCCTTGATGTACGATTTGATCTTTTCATTGTCAGTTTTGCTTGGAATGATTTTTATTGTAAATTTTATTCATATAGATAAACTCCAATGCTATAACAACGATGCGCTATAGAACAATGCGTCGGAATTTTTTAGAAAAAGTTGCGTTTCTTCCACTTGATAGTGAAGATGGTGGAGATTTCACATTGGTAGCTGGAGTGTTGGATACTTTAATGATGTATAGAAGCCGTGAAGAGAGGTGGATTAAAATCGAGGGTCAGTTTAGATCATATCAAGACATGGTTTCATTCAAAGGCAGGTTTTATGTTGTTGATAAGAGTGGAAGGGGACGGTGTCTTTGTTATCGAACCGTCATTAGAAGTTAACGAGATCCATTCGGTCACGCAGTCTAACGAGTGTTATTGGGAGGCACTGTTGTGTCAGGAGATGATGAACTCTTGCTGGTGCAGCGATTTACACCAGGGGAAGATCAAGATGAACATATGAGTACGTGGTTCAGAATTTATAGGCTCGAAGAGGAAGACCAGATGAGATGGGTTCGGGTTACTGACTTAGAGGAACGAGTAGTGTTTCTTGGGATTAACTGGAACTTTTGTTATTTGGCAAAGGAGGTTCCTGGTGTGAAGGGGAATTGCGTTATGTTCATCCAACCAAATACCATCCTTGATAGAACCCTTGTGTTTGAATTAGGTACCAGAAAACTCAGGCTTCTACCGTATGCAGAGGCATGGGGCATGCTCGGTGAAAATAAAGAATCAATCAGCTTCTGTGATGCGTCATCTTTTTTATTGTATCATATTTTGAATCGGTTCAACTCGGGACCAAAAAATTTATTAATTTATAGTGTTTATTAACTTACGAGTATTAATTTGAATTGGTTGTTACGCCAGTCAAATCCCCTATATATTAATTGAAGATCATTTGAAAAGTTGTAACCTTAAGTTTGTACTAATTAAAAAGAAACCTTGCATAGGTCTCACTTAATTAGAATGTCAATTTAGCTTACGTGGCAGCTTAAGAATCAATTGAAAAATATGTTGGTTCAAATCTAATTACTATGGAACATTTTATTAACCCAAAATATAAGAAACATGTATTATTTCCTTAAATAAAAGCTATGTAATTACCTAATATGATTAATATATATATATGTCAATTAATGACTATGAATAAAAAAGATTTGATAACAATTTTTGCATTCTTCTTCATTTTTGTTTAATTTTATATTATTAAAAAAAAATTAAACAATCACATTAATCATATAATAAAATTTTTTTTTTTTCTAATATGTTATATTTTGAATTTTTTAAAATGACTTGAAATAACAAAAAAATGAAGAAACCTTATATGTTATATTTAAATTTTTTTTAAATGACTTTAAATTACAAATTTGAGGAAACCTTATATGTTATAATTTTCTTATATGTTATATTTTTTCTTATATGTTATATTTTAAATTTTCAAAAAAGACTTTAAATTACAAAAATGTGAGTTTTCCTTAAGCATACGACTAAAAGTCTTAAAATGGCATGTATCAATTTGATGGTTGTTTGAAACCTTTCAAAACCATATGGAAGATAAATGTCAAAATAATTCAACTGTGAAAACAGTACTGTTCATTTTTTCAAGAATGTGTTTGGTGGAAAAATATAAGGTTTTTATGTCATAATTTGTTTAATGTCCATCCGATTAACCCATGATATATTAATTATAGTTTAGTTCCACATTTTTTAATAAAAATTGATTTAATCCATCAGAAAAAAATTATATAGTAACAACAAAAATATTGTATACGTATAAATAAAATGTTCAAATATATATTAAAGCAATTTTCGATAATATATACAAATAAACTCACCGCGCATGTCTTATCCTAGAATTTTTTATTTCCGGTAGGTTTTCAGATGGAGAGATCATATTGATCTCGGTGTAAAAGGCTAAAAGACATAGTTTTTGGTCGTGTACCTGCCTGAAGGTTTTTTCGATGGCTATGTTTTTATTTTATGAATGGAGGAGTCTAATGACTGAATTAGCATATTGCTTTCACGGCGCTTCTCATAATTCGTCACCTCAATTATGATTCTGGAAGTAGTTTGACTAGCTCGCTTCTAGGAATTTTTCTGGGAATATGGATGTATGACGAAATATGTTGAGATTTAAATTGTATGACCAGTGCGTTTTGTGTCTCCTGGGAGACTTATCCATCGATATGCCATTGTTTTGAAGATCAAAATACAACTTCGATTTTCTCATCTTTTATAATCACCATTTTATATCATATTTTCACTTCAAAAACAAATTTATTTTATAATCACCCAGCCAATCTTCATTTTTATAATATGTGTTTGTCATACTTTCTATATAACCTCTACATCAATTGTGTTCTCTCATTTTATGTTTCTTAATTTCATTTTAACATTTGATTTTGTCAGAGCAATTGTGAGATGTAAACGAGGATTAAGAAATTTAATCTTCACAATGAAAAATTTCTGTTTGAATCTCTATTGGCTTGACTTGGATCATGTCCAATCCATCAACAAACATCTATGATTTATAAGTGAATTTGAGTGCCTTCTTTTTTCTTATTAATCGTTCTTTTGCTTTATTTTACTTTTTAAATAAATACAAGAGGAAGCATCGTAGTCTGCTGGTTAAACTTTAAAGCTTTAAAGGCATCTCATAATCTGGAGTTCGAAATGTTCTAGAACAAAACGTCGTGTTCGAACGATTAGTAAGAAATGCAATATTTTGCAGATTTCTTCATAAGACATCTCATAAATGTAATGTCATAATAAATTTTATAAAAAAAAAAATACAGGAGGAAAGCAGAAGGCTTTCGTCTTTCCGACCGCCTTGAGTATATTAACCTTTCGTTGATTAATTCGTTTCTTTAAGCATTAAAGCTGAAAACATAAACAAAGACCATTTTTTTACCTTCTTTGGTTTAAAGAGACAAACAAAGATGTGTTATTCATCTTCAACTCTTTAAAGTAGAACTCTTTTCATACAGCGGATCTAACCATGGCAGACTGGTCGCTGCTTCACAAAGACTTGTTGGAACGAATCAATGGTTGCTTTGAGACATGTTTTGAGATTGTTTACTTCCGCTCTGTCTGCAGCTCGTGGCGATCGGCCATACCTCCTCCCAGCTATAAGCTTGGCTTAGGCGTTATTTGTCTTCTTCCTGCTTTCAACCATGACCCTCGGTTTGAAGTCGATAGACAGTGCATACTTGAAAAGATTCCAGTTTTCCTTTTGAGATTCCAGACTCCCTTTGGTATTGATTATATGTTGGTAGGCATGAGCGAGAGGATACCTGGTAAACAGAAGTTGCTGTCTCCTTTTACAGATTATGGATTGGCAAGTAAAAATGGGATTGTTCTCAACACCCTTAGCTGCCAGATCATCCCCTTGGGTCACTACTACAAGGTCGGTTCTGTTTTTATCTTTATCATTATTTTTTCTCAAAGAATAGTTCTGTGTCATTATTGGTAATTTGATTGGTTATAAGATGATTCTCATTGTTATAGACAATCTTTTATATAGATAAGGTTTTACGCTATAACAACGAGACGTTCTAGAACACGACGTCAGAGTTATGCTATACGAGTTGCATTTCTTCCATTGGATAGCAAAGATGATAGGGAATTTGCAATAGTAGCTGGAGTCTTTGGTGATTTAATGATGTATAGAAGTTGTGACAAGGTATGGATTAAAATGGAGGGTCGGTTTAAATCATATCGAGATATGGTCTTATTTAAAGGAGAGGTTTATGTTGTTGATATGAGTGGACGGGGACATGTCTTCGTTATCGACCCCTCAAAGCTAGTTACTGAGATCCTCTCAGTCACACAGTCTCATGAGTCTTTTGACGAGAGATTGGTTATCTCAGGAGAAGAGCTCTTGCTTGTGCAGAGATTCACGCCAGGGGCTTATGGTCATGAATATATGCATACATGGTTCAAATTGTTTAGGCTCGAAGAGGAAGGCCAGAACAAGAGATGGGTTCCGATTGATGACTTAGAGGACCGAGTAGTGTTTCTTGGGTATGAGCATGACTGGAATCTCTGCTATTCGGCAAATGAGCTGCCGGGTATGATAAGAAACTGCGTTATGTTCATTGAACCTAGTGGCGTCTTTGATAGGNGAATGACGATCTATAGAAGACGTGTAAGTGTTATTGGGAGGCATTACTATATAATACTATACTAATACGAATCAGTGAGTCTGAAGAAAGATTAGAAAATTGTAGCCTTTGTGACAGCCTTGAGTGTCGTTGTTTGGTGATTCAGTAATAAAGCTAAAAATAATAATACAATAAAACATTAACAAAGACTTGCTATTTTGTTTATGAGAGCATATAAACAAAGACCTGCTCTTCATCTTCATATTCATCTCCCACAGATCCTAACTCTTCGCATTATTGTTCTTTCCTATAGCATATCTAATCATGGTAGATTGGTCTTTACTCCCTAAAGACTTGCTGGAACTAATCAACGGTCGTTTTGAGACATGTTTTGAGGCTGTTCATCTCCGCTCTGTCTGCAGCTTGTGGGTTCGGCCGTACCTCGGCCGAGTTATAAACACGGATTTGGCGTTGACTACCTTCTCCCCATTTCAGTGGCAACCCTTGGTTTAAAGGCGATAAGCATTGCATACTTAAAAAAAATCCAAAATTTCTCTTCAGATACCAGACTCCCTTTGATGCTGATTGTTTGATTGTAGGGATCAGCCAAAGTACCTCCGACAAACATAAGTTGGTGTGGTCGTTACCAGGTTTTGGTTTCACATCTGAATATGGAAAGGTGCTCAACACTCTTAGCTCCCAAATCATCCCTTTGGGTCATAACTACATGGTTTCTTCTAACTATACCCTTGATGTGCGATTTGATCTTTTCATTGTCAGTTTTGCTTGAGATGATTTTTGTTGTAAATTTTTTTTCATATAGATAAACTTCAATGCTATAACAACGATGCGCTATAGAACAATGCGTCGGAATTTTTTAGAAAAAGTTGCGTTTCTTCCACTTGATAGTGAAGATGGTGGAGATTTCACATTGGTAGCCGGAGTGTTGATACTTTAATGATGTATAGAAGCCGTGAAGAGAGGTGGATTAAAATCGAGGGTCAGTTTAGATCATGACCCTGTTCGTTTGCTCACCCAGATGATCCGATCATCTGGGTAAAGATGCAAATCGATGTTCTTTTTGTGCATCATAATGTTACATCCAGATGGATCAACCAACTGAATTTTTAAAAACTCAACTCAAATTCTCATCCAAATGAAGGTGAGTCTTGATGGTGCATCTGGATGCAGATGCATCTAGTTCAGTCCAAAATGATAAATGACAAAAATAAACTTTTAAAATCAAAATATTATTTTCAAACCGGAAATTCTATTTTTTTGCAAATAATTTTTTTCGCCAGAACCGAAAAATACATTTTTCCGCAAAAACTGAAAACACACAATTTCCCGCCAAAACCGCAAAATGCGTTTTTCCTCAAAAAACGTAAAACACATTTTTCCATAAGAACACACTTTTCGGTCAAACCGGTAAAACCGCACTTTTTGGCCAAAACCGGAAAAACGCATTTTCCCGCCAAAACAAAAAAAAACGCATTTTCCCGTCAAAAACCAAAATACACATTTTCCCGCCAAACTCCAAAAAGCATTTTTCGGCCAAAACCACAAAAAGCATTTCCTCGCCAAAACCGGAAAAACACAATTTTCTCGCCAAAACCGGAAAACATAATTTTTCCGCCAAAACTGGAAAAACGCATTTTTCCGCCAAAACTGGAAAACACAATTTTCCCGCAAAAACCGGAAAACAAAATTTTCCCGCCAAAACCGGAAAACACATTTTCTCACCAAAACCGGAAAAACGAATTTTCCCGCCAAAATCGGAAAAATGTATTTTCCCACCCAAAACCAAAAAAAATTATTTTCCCGTCGAAACCGCAAAAATGCTTTTCCCGCCAAAATCGCGAAAAAACCTTTCCCACCAAAATCGTGGAAAAAAACTTTTCCCGTCAAAAATATTTTTTCTGCCAAAACCGCAAAACACATTTTTCCCGTCCAAACCCCAAAAACGTATTTTTCCGCCAAACCCATAAAAACGTATTTTTCTGCCAAAACCACAAAAATGCACTTTTTCGCCAAAAATCATTTTTTCGCCAAAAACACATTTTTCCTCAAAAACCGTAAAAATGCTATTTTCTGCCGAAACGTAAAAAAATTATATTTTAATCATTTTATTAACAAGTCCACCTGGATGTAGATGGAACTTAAAAAATGAAAAGCAAACGAACATAGTTGCATTCAGATAATTCATCTAGATGCATGGACGAAATGAAAAAACGAACAACACCCAGATGGAGCATCTGGATAAGACATCTAGATAGACCATCTGAATACATATTCCAGATGTACAAACGAACAGGGCCCATATCAAGACAATGGTTTCATTCAAAGGCAGGTTTTATGTTGTTGATAAGAGTGGAAGAGGGCGTGTCTTTGTTATCGAACCGTCATTAGAAGTTAGCGAGATCCACTCAGTCACGCAGGCCCACGAATGTTATTGGGAGGCACTGGTTGTGTCAGGAGATGATGAACTCTTGCTGGTGCAGCGATTTTCACCAGGGGAAGATCATGATGAACATGTGCGTACGTGGTTCAGAATTTTTAGGCTCGAAGAGGAAAACCAGAGGAGATGGGTTCGGGTTAGTGACTTAGTGGAACGAGTAGTGTTTCTTGGGATTAACTGGAATTTTTGTTATTTGGCAAAGGAGGTTCCTGGTGTGAAGGGGAACTGCGTTATGTTCATCCAACCAAATACCATCCTTGATAGAATCCTTGTGTTTGACTTAGGTACCAGATCAGGCTTCTACCGTATGCAGAGGCATGGGCATGGGCATGCTCGGTGAAAATAAAGAATCAAACAGCTTCTGTAATGCGTCATCTTAGTGTTTTGGTTGTTTGTGTTTGTTGCAAGGAATTTGGTTGCCAAATTCCAATCCATAGAACCGGTTCTTTCGAGAACAAAACTTAGGTTTACACTAAGGTGAACCTTTAAATTCACCTGCCCTTTTATTAACAATCAAAATGCCACATAGATTAATAATAAAATATATTATTTTTTTTAAAGAAAAATCTAAAATAATTGAAAAATAATAATGACGCTCATTTTAATAACGCTAACGCCACTAACTAAACCTTAAATCTTAAATTTTAAACCCTAAACTTTAAATCTAAACCCTAAACCCTAAATTCTAAACCCAAACTCTAACCCTAAACCCAAACCCTATATCTTAAACCCAAACCGTAAACTCTAAACTCAAACCTTAGACTTTAAACTCAAACCATAGATCCTAAACCCAAACCTAGACTCTAAACTCAAATCTTAAACCCTAAACAAACAACATCAACATTAACCCAAACCTTTAGGATATAGGATTTGGGTTCAGGGTTTACGATTTGGGTTTAGGGTGTAAGAATTATGTTTGGATATATGGTTTGAGTTTAGAGTCTATGATTTGAGTTTAGGATATAGAGTTTGGGTTTAGGGTTTACGGTTTGGGTTGAGGGTTTAGGATTTGGGTTTAGGATATAGGGTTTGGGTTTAGGGTTTAGGATTTAGGTTTGGGTTTGGAGTTTAGATTTAAAGTTTAGGGTTTAGTTAGTGGCGTTAGCATCATTAAAATTGACGTTATTATTTTTTTTCAATTATTTCAGATTTTTTTTTAAATAAAATTAATCTATTTTATTATTAATCTAGGTGGTATTTTGATTGGTAATAAGAAGAGAGATGAATTTAAAGATTGAACCTAGGAGTAAACATGTCAATCATCACATGTCATTAGGCCAGAATGGTGCTTTTCTACAACAAATATCATTTTGCTCCTTCACCATCCTAAGAATTTTTGCGAGGCTAGCAATTATCTTTGGTATAATTCAAAGATATAGATGAGATGAATTTTCTATTGCTATTGGAAGACAGAAATGATAGTTTAGTAAAAAAATATATATTTTGAAACCGGACCAACACCAATTCGGTATAGCTGTTCACTGGTTGGACCGGTTCAACCAAGTTTTCTATTTTTCAAAAATTAAATATATATAATCAAATATTTACATTATACATACTTAAAAAGTAATTCTACATATAATATATTCTCTTTTCTCTTTTATTAACTAGAAAATAGACAATAAACAGAAATCTAACTTTTTTTTTTGTCATCAGCATAAACAGACTCATACAGATTCTGTGAACCAAACTAGAATATGTTGATCCATGTGAACGACGAAAGACGGCTGCTTCCTGGCATTACTTGGTAGGCTATCCGCCTTTGTATTTTGCGTTCTTAGGACATGGATAATCTCTGATCGGAAAAAGCTTTCTTTCAGAACTTTAATATCTTCTAAATAACTTGCAAAAGCTGGTCATTCTTCTGGTTCTGAAATCTAACTATATATACAGAAATCTAACTATATATACAGTAAACAAGTGAATATTATGTAAATTTTGAAATTGATAAAAACTAAACGATTGATTGTTCAAGTTATCGTATTTGTTTATTTTTACAACAAAAGTCTCAGATTTTATAAATATGTCAAAATAAAAATAATATATAAAATCCAAAAATATATTTGTTTACATTCTTTCTTAAGTAAATAGAATTAAATAGAAAATCAATTAAATATTAATAGTCAAACATTGACTATGAAATATTAAATTTTAATAACAACTAAAAACACATTAATTATAGGTTAATGTTTTACAACCGAATTTTAAAGTTGATCCGGGCCACCGATTTACCGGGGTTTTGTTTTAATCTCTACTGTCTTGGACCATGCCCAACCCATCAACAAGCATCTAGATTTATAAAGTGAATTAGAATGACTTCTCTTTTTTTAACAATCCTTGCTTTTGCTTTATTTTACTTTTTAAATAAATATAGGAGGAAAGCAGAAGGCTTTCAACATACAGTATTATATTTTGTAGTCTTTGCGATAGTCTTGTGATATATAATATTAATCTTTCCTTGATTATTTTACTAGATGATTTCCCGCGACATCGCGGAATGATACAATTTAAATGTTTTTCGCGGTAAATTAATTTTGTATATATTTAAAATTTATTATAATTTCAACAAATTAAATTTATTAGACATAAAAAACTATACGAAACTTTTAATTGGTTAAAAATGAATAATAACATAAAATTTATTACATAATTATGAAAAAGTAAAAGAAAAACCACTAAATATGAGTTGTATACAATATTTATGTCAAATTCAGAAAATAGTAAGGTTAAAAAATTCTATTATATTACCTGGATGTATAATGTAAATTTATTGTAAAATTTTACCAAATATTAATTATTAAGTTAGGGTTCTAGTCAAAATTTATCTATGAATTCATATAATTTGAAGAAACTTCGAGATATAGATAATTTCATTTTTTTATAACTACATATTTATGTTTTCAAAATACGAAAAATTTATAAACTTCGAGATATAGATAATTTTGTTTTTTATTACTAAATATTTATGTTTTCAAAATATGAAAATCTTGTAAGCTGAATATATAATAGTAGTTTAATATAACAAACTTTAAATTAACTATTTAAAATATTATTTAAACTTCCTCAAACATAATATTTAATATAATATAATAAATAAAATAATTTTGAAGATATATTTTTATAATTATGTTCTAATTCTTACTTCTACTTATTTAATTATTTATACATGTACTAAGGATACAATACGTGTTATACTTTTAATATATGAAATTAACCTAACAGCACATACAATCCGAACTTAGTTATTGGTATTATTTGTTAGAGAATTATGATAATCTTAAAGCTTTGATCAATAATAATTAAATTATGAACACTATATAGTATTTACATATGATAAAGTTTTCACTAATTAAAAGCTCTTACAAATTAATTGATGCATATTACGCTATATATCATATAACAAATATGATTTTAAAGATTGGTTCAAGCAAAATATTTAGAATTCTATCATAATTCTTATTTCTATTTGTTTTATATAATTCTAATAATTGTATAAATTTAATTTGATGTTCATGAGTTAAAATCATAAAACATGATAAATAAACAAAATTATCTAAAACAATGGAGAAAAATATCTAGAATTCTATCATAATCCTTATTTTTACTTATTTTATAAAATTCAGTTAATAGTATAAATTTTAAAATCAAAGAAAGTGACAAATAAACAAAATTCAAATAATAGTATGAAATTCTGTCATAATTCTTATTTCTATCTATTCTATAAAATTAAAATAATTGTATAAATTTAAATTGATGATTAATCAATCTATACTATTATTTGAGAAGTGAATTTACTTATTTGGCATGTTCTCCATGATTTTAGGCTTAGTCATTAAACAATTTGTTATAAACCATTTAGTGATCGACCCATTTATCAGCCCGTGTAGCAAGACGGGCCAAGCCCATCCGCAGGATCATACTGGCGTCTATCTACTCTTGTGTTTATCTACATTATAGTTGGTGTTTATCTTACGTATTGCTAGTCATTATCTAGTTAAGGATAAGTACGATCTCATGTCGATCCAGTACTTAGACCGTCATTATCATNAAGAGGCAGAGGGAAGAGGATGATGAGCAACAACACTGAAGAGGTTAAAAAAGAAAATCGAGCCAATTAATAAAAATATTCCACAGTTTAAGCGGTGGCGAGTAAATCAGATCGGTTTCTCAATTCCACTATGACTCGATCAAGAGAGAAATATAGTTTTTTTTGTCCAAAGAAATATAGATATCATCAAAGCAAAGATTGTTCCGAATGAATCATAAGATGATAAGGGATGCAATCAAAGGTTTTTATTTTATTTTTTAATTAGTTATTGAGAATTAACATGAATGGAAGTGCCATACACACGTAGAGACATGCGTGTTGGTGAGATATGAAATACATATTTTAAACTTAAAAGGGAAATAGACAGGAAGCAATGCGTTCTATTCCCATTGGGTCTTTTCTTTTGAGTCTTTTGTTTCAAAGAAAAACGACATAACATAACCAGATTTACTTTTTAGTTTAAATTCGATTCAGCTTAAATGCATGCATAATTTTAAGCTACACAAGTTTCATTCAATAAATAAACCAACGGAAAATTTTATTGTAAGAAATTGGGTTAATTGAAATTCATAAGAAAGAAAACAATAAATAATTAAAAATAATTTTATAATTATCTAGCTACTTATATTTATATGATATTTATATATCAAAATAACATAAATATATGATTATAATTAATATTTAAATAAAAAATACGGACGTAGCTCGGACCGACCCTAGTATTTATTAGATAACTATGTCCGCATGTGCGGACAAAACTTCTAGTGAAAAATATTCAAATATGACAAATAAACAAAATTATCTAGAATCACACTGAACATGACAAATATCAAATTCAGTTTTCAAATAAAATTATAGATTTAAGGATTAAGGCTGAAAACATAATCAAAAGACCTTCAATTCTTTAAAGTAGAACTCTTTCCATACTGCGGATCTAACCATGGCAGACTGGTCGCTGCTTCACAAAGACTTGTTGGAACGAATCAATGGTTGTTTTGAGACATGTTTTGAGATTGTTCACTTCCGCTCTGTCTGCAGCTCGTGGCGATCGGCCATATCTCCTCCCAGCTATAAGCTTGGCTTAGGCGTTAGTTGCCTTCTTCCTGCTTTCAACCATGACCCTCGGTTTGAAGTCGATACACAGTGCATACTTGACAAGATTCCAGTTTTCCTTTTGAGATTCCAGACTCCCTTTGGTATTGATTATATGCTGGTAGGCACGAGCGAGAGGAAATCTGGTAAACAGAAGTTGCTGTCTCCTTTTACAGATTATGGATTGGCAAGTAAATCTGGGATTATTCTAAACACCCTTAGCTGCCAGATCATCCCCTTGGGTCACTACTACAAGGTCGGTTCTGTTTTTATCTTTATCATTATTTTTTCTCAAAGAATAGTTCTGTGTCATTATTGGTAATTTGATTGGTTATAAGATGATTCTCATTGTTATAGACAATCTTTTATATAGATAAGGTTTTACGCTATAACAACGAGACGTTCTAGAACACGACGTCAGAGTTATGCTATACGAGTTGCATTTCTTCCATTGGATAGCAAAGATGATAGGGAATTTGCAATAGTAGCTGGAGTCTTTGGTGATTTAATGATGTATAGAAGTTGTGACAAGGTATGGATTAAAATGGAGGGTCGGTTTAAATCATATCGAGATATGGTCTTATTTAAAGGAGAGGTTTATGTTGTTGATATGAGTGGACGGGGACATGTCTTCGTTATCGACCCCTCAAAGCTAGTTACTGAGATCCTCTCAGTCACACAGTCTCATGAGTCTTTTGACGAGAGATTGGTTATCTCAGGAGAAGAGCTCTTGCTTGTGCAGAGATTCACGCCAGGGGCTTATGGTCATGAATATATGCATACATGGTTCAAATTGTTTAGGCTCGAAGAGGAAGGCCAGAACAAGAGATGGGTTCCGATTGATGACTTAGAGGACCGAGTAGTGTTTCTTGGGTATGAGCATGACTGGAATCTCTGCTATTCGGCAAATGAGCTGCCGGGTATGATAAGAAACTGCGTTATGTTCATTGAACCTAGTGGCGTCTTTGATAGGATCCGTGTGTTTGACTTAAGAANGCCAAATCCAACAATCAGCATCTATGACTTATCAAGTGAATCTGAATAATTCGCTAACCTTGTTTCCAACATTTCCTTTGAAAATTTCCTTTTTGGACATTTGCAAATCTTTGTAAGAAAACACATCTTTTTTTAATGAAAAAATATCAGAACATCATAAACGAGTCTCTCAAAAAAATTATGACTAATTATATTATTATAAAGGAGATTTACCAAATATGACTCAAAACTTGATTTTGATTGCAAAAAAATACCCAAACTTGAATCAAATGCAAAAGTAACATAAAAACTTTGTGAAATTACAGTCAACCCTTTGTGACCAAACAAAAAAACAGAACTCATTTTTACGAATATAGCCCCGCTAAGTCTTCTGAGTCTTCTGGGATTATGTTAAGTCTTCTGGACGACGTCTACGGAAGTCGTCTGGTATAGTTGATCTTAAAAATAATTTATAAATTTTGTAAAAAATATTCCGATAAGCGAAAAATCAAAATCATGTAACTATAAATAGTTTTAAGTGATATAAATTAAGATATAATAAAATTGAATTGTTTTCAACATAGATGAGTGAAAGTAGTGAATCATGATATTCTTTTGTCTAGGGTTTAACAACATATGTTGTAGTATTGTATGTATTCTTAGGGTTAGATTTTGGAAAGTTTAAATGTTTTTTTGAAAAACTAAAGTTTTACATATATGTGATTATTTTTGTGTATAGTAAACACTTTTTAAGTTTAATTTGATTTTATGAAGTGTTTAGTTAGTTAATTTAGTTTAGGGGTTATGTTTAGAGTAGCGATTAGAAGACTTCTCTGAAAGTCTTCTAACTCCCGCTAAAAATATTTTAGTTTCCCGCTAAAAATTTTGAAGTTTTCTGGGCGACTTACAAGTAAGTTCTCTAGTAAGTTTTCTGATCGAAAATATTTAACCTTATTGGAATTTTTTGTCTCCATATATAAGGAAAAATTTACTCATTCTCTCTCCTCCTCTCTAATGGCTGCAACAAAAATGATATGTTCCTCATTCTAAAACTCTCCAACCTCTCTCTAATCTCTTTGAACTTATAAACACCAAATTTTATTGTTTTTGTCTCATGTATTTCTCACTAGTTTGAAAGTGGGATAACTTCTTCATCCAAACGCCTATGAGATTTATTCAACTTCCTGGTGATTCTCCACTACTTTATGTATCTAAATACAACTTCTTACATCGCGATTCATTCTGGTTTGAATAGAATGACGAGGAAATTGTCATATTCCCAAACAAGAAAACTGGGATCACCTGATTTGAAAGTGGGATAACTTCTTCATCCTAACTCTTATGAGATTTATTCCACTTCCTGGTGATTCTCCAGTACTTTATGTATCAAAATACAACTTCTTACATCGTGATTCATCCTGGTTTGATTAGAATGACGAGGAAGTTGATATATTTCCAAACAGGAAAACTGGGATCACCTTATTTGAAAGTGAGATAACTTCTTCATCCTAACTCCTATGAGATTTATTCCACTTCATGGTGATTCTCCACAAATTTAGTTATCCAAATACAGCTTCTTACATCGCGATTCATTCTGGTTTGATTAGAATGAAGAGGAAGTTGTCATACTCCCAAACAGGAAAACTGGGATAACCTGATTTGAAAGTGGGATAACTTCTTCATCCTAACTCCTATGAGATTTATTCCACTTCATGGTGATTCTCCACTACTTTATGTATCCAAATACAGCTTCTTACATCGCGATTCATCCTGGTTTGATCAGAATGACGAGGAAGTTGTCATATTCCCAAACAGGAAAACTGGGATCACCTGATTTGAAAGTGGGATAACTTCTTCATCCTAACTCCTATGAGAATTATTCAACTTCCTGGTTATTCTCCACTACTTTATGTATCCAAATACAACTTCTTACATCGCGATTCATCCTGGTTTGATCAGAATGACGAGGAAGTTGTCATATTCCCAAACAGGAAAACTGGAATCACCTGATTTAAAAGTGGGATAACTTCTTCATCCTAACTCCTATGAGGGTTATTCTACTTCCTGGTGATTCTCCACTACATTATGTATCCAAATACAGCATCTTATCTCGCGATTCATCCTGGTTTGATTAGAATGACGAGGAAGTGATCATCTTCATCCTAACTCCTATGAGATTTATTCCACTTCCTGGTGATTCCCCACTACTTTATGTATCCAAATACAGCTTCTTACATCGCGATTCATCCTGGTTTGGTTAGAAAGACCAGGAAGTTGTTATATTCCCAAACAGGAAAACTGGGATCACCTGATTTGAAAGTGGGATAACTTCTTCATCCTAACTCCTATGAGATTTATTCCACTTCCTGGTGATTTTCCACTACTTTTGGTATCCAAATACAGCTTCTTACATCACGATTCATCCTGGTTTGATCAGAATGACCAAGAAGTCGTCATATTCCCAAACAGGAAAACTGGGACCACCTGATTTGAAAGTGGGATAACTTCTTCATCCTAACTCCTATGAGATTTATTCAACTTCCTGGTGATTCTCCACTAATTTATGTATCCAAATACAGCTTCTTACATCGAGATTCATCCTGGTTTGATTAGAATGACGAGAAAGTTGTCATATTCCCAAACAGGAAAACTGGGATCACCTGATTTTAAAGTGGGATAACTTCTTCATCCTAACTCCTATGAGATTTATTCCACTTCCTGGTGATTCTCCACTACATTATGTATCCAAATACAGCATCTTATCTCGCGATTCATCCTGGTTTGATTAGAATGACGAGGAAGTGATCATATTTCCAAAACAGGAAAACTGGGATCACCTGATTTCAAAGTGGGATAACATCTTCATCCTAACTCCTATGAGATTTATTCCACTTCCTGGTGATTCCCCACTACTTTATGTATCCAAATACATCTTCTTACATCGCGACTCATCCTGGTTTGATTAGAATGACGAGAAAGTTGTTATATTCCCAAACAGGAAAACTGGGATCACCTGATTTGAATGTGGGATAATTTCTTCATCCTAACTCCTATGAGATTTATTCCACTTCCTGGTGATTCTCCACTACTTTTGGTATCCAAATACAGCTTCGTACATCGCGATTCATCCTGTTTTGATTAGAATGACGAGGAAGTTTTCATATTCCAAAACATGAAAACTGGGATCACCTGATTTGAAGGTGGGATAACTTCTTCATCCTAACTCCTATGATAATTATTCAACTTCCTGGTTATTCTCCACTACTCTATGTATCCAAATACAACTTCCTACTGTTGAGAAGAAGGCATTAGTATTGAAATAAAGTCATGAGATAATGAGGCTAAGATAGAGTAAAGGAAAGTAGATGGGAGAGTTGGAGTCGACCCAAGCCGTACCATCCGTACTGACCGTACAGGCCGTACAGGTTAAAGTCACCCACACCTCGACCAGATTGAAGTTACCATGATCAAGTAACTTAAGAGTGAAAGGAGAAGTTACTTGGGGTAACTACTGGCTCGTGTGACCGTTTGGAGAGGATAAGGAAGAGCTTAGCCAGGCTGTCAAGAGCTGGATAAGGCTAAAGGTGCTTTATCACAAAGGAGAAGCTTATTGGATAGTTTAAATTAAAGNTTCATCCTCGTTTGATTAGAATGACGAGGAAGTTGTCATATTCCCTAACAGGAAAACTGGGAACACCTGATTTGAAAGTGGGATAACTTCTTTATCCTAATTCCTACAAGATTTATTCCACTTCATGGTTATTCTCCACTACTCTGTGTATCCAAATACAGCTTCTTAAATCGAGATTCATCTTTTCTTGATTAGAATGACGAGGAAGTTGTCTATTCGCAAACATGAAACTGGGATCACCTGATTTGAATGTGGAATAACTTCTTCATCCTAACTCCTATGAGATTTATTAAACTTTATGGTGATTCTCCACTACTTTGTGTATCCATATACAGCTTCTTACATCGGGATTCATCCTCCTTTGATTAGAAAAACGAGGAAGTTGTCACATTCCCAAACAGGAAAACTGAGATCACTTGATTTGAAAGTGGGATAACTTCTTCATCCTAACTCCTATGAGAATTATTCCATTTCATGGTGATTCTCCACTACTTTTTGTATCCAAATACAGCTTCTTACATCGCGATTCATCCTGGTTTGATTAGAATGACGAAGAAGTTATCATATTTCCAAACAGGAAAACTGGGATCACCTGATTTGAAAGTGGGATAACTTCTTCATCCTAACTCCTATGAGAATTATTCCACTTCTGGTTGATTCTCCACTACTTTTTGTATCCAAATACATCTTCTTACATCGCGATTCTAATCAAACTTGATTAATCGCGATGTACGAAACTGTATTTGGATACACAGAGTAGTATAGAATAACCAGGAAGTGGAAAAAATCTCATATGAGTTAGGATGAAGGAGTTATCCCACTTTCAAATCTGGTGACCTTAGTTTTCCAGTTTGGGAATATGACAACTTCTTCGTCATTCTAATCAAACCATGATGAATCGCGATGTAAGAAGTTGTATTTGGATACATAAAGTACTGGAGAATCACCAGGAAGTGGAATAAATCTCATATGAGTTAGGATGAAGGAGTTATCCCACTTTCAAATCATGTGATCTTAGTTTCATGTTTGGGAATATGACAACTTCCTTGTCACTCTAATCAAAACAGGATGAATCGCGATGTAAGAAGTTGTATTTGGATACATAAAGAAGTGGAGAATCACCAGGAAGTGGAATAAATCTCATAGGAGTTAGGATGAAGAAGTTATCCGACTTTCAAATCAAGTGATCTCAGTTTCCTGTTTGGGAATATGACAACTTCCTCGTCACTCTAATCAAAACAGGAAAACTGAGATCACCTGATTTGAAAGTGGAACAACTTCTTCATCCAAACTACTATGATATTTATTCCACTTCCTGGTTATTATCCACTACTTTATGTATCCTAATACAGCTTCTTGCATCGCGATTCATACTAGTTTGATTAGAATGACGAGGAAGTTGTCATATTCCCATATAAGAAACTTGGATCATCCAATTTGAAAGTGTGATAACTTCTTCATCCTAACTCCTACGAGATTTATTCCACTTCCTGCTTATTTTTCACTACTTTATGTATCCAAATACAGCTTCTCACATCGCGGTTCATCCTCGTTTGATTAGAATGACGAGGAAGTTGTCATATTCCCTAACAGGAAAACTGGGAACACCTGATTTGAAAGTGGGATAACTTCTTCATCCTAATTCCTACAAGATTTATTCCACTTCATGGTTATTCTCCACTACTCTGTGTATCCAAATACAGCTTCTTAAATCGAGATTCATCTTTTCTTGATTAGAATGACGAGGAAGTTGTCTATTCGCAAACATGAAACTGGGATCACCTGATTTGAATGTGGAATAACTTCTTCATCCTAACTCCTATGAGATTTATTCAACTTTATGGTGATTCTCCACTACTTTGTGTATCCATATACAGCTTCTTACATCGAGATTCATCCTCCTTTGATTAGAAAAACGAGGAAGTTGTCACATTCCCAAACAGGAAAACTGGGATCACTTGATTTGAAAGTGGGATAACTTCTTCATCTTAATTCCTATGAGAGTTATTCAACTTCCTGGTGATTTTCCACTACTTTATGTATCCAAATACAACTTCATACATCGCGATTCATTCTGGTTTGATTAGAATGACGAGGAAGTTGTCATATTCCAAAACAGGAAAAAGTGGATCACTTGATTTGAAAGTGGGATAACTTCTTCATCTTATATCCTATGAGATTTATTCAACTTCTTAGTGATTATCCACTACTTTTTGTATCCAAATACAGCTTCTTACATCGCGACTCATCCTGGTTTGATTAGAATGACGAGGAAGTTGTTTTATTCCCAAACAGGAAAACTGGACTCCCCTGATTTGAAAGTGGGATAACTTCTTCATCCTAACTCCTATGAGAATTATTCCATTTCATGGTGATTCTCCACTACTTTTTGTATCCAAATACAGCTTCTTACATCGTGATTCATCCTGGTTTGATTAGAATGACGAAGAAGTTGTCATATTTCCAAACAGGAAAACTGGGATCACCTAATTTGAAAGTGGGATAACTTCTTCATCCTAACTCCTATGAGAATTATTCCACTTTCGGTTGATTCTCCACTACTTTTTGTATCCAAATACGGCTTCTTACATCGTGATTCAATCTGGTTTGATTAGAATGGCGAGGAAGTTGTCATATTCCCAAACAGAAAAACTGGGATCACCTGATTTGAAAGTGAGATAACTTCTTCATCCTAACTCCTATCAGATTTATTCCACTTCCTGGTGATTTTCCACTATTTTTTGTATCCAAATACAGCTTCCTACATCGCGATTCATCCTGGTTTGATTAGAATGAGGAGGAAGTTGTCATATTCCCAAACAGAAAAACTGGGATCACCTTATTTGAAAGTGGGCTAAATTTTTCATGCTAACTCCTATGAGATTTATTCCACTTCCTGGTGATTCTCCACAACTTTATGTATCTAAATATAGCTTCTTACATCCCGATTCATCCTGGTTTATTAGAATGACGAGGAAGTTGTTATATTCCCAAATAGGAAAACTGGGATCACCATATTTGAAAGTGGGCTAACTTCTTCATCCTAACTTCTATCAGATTTATTCCACTTCCTGGTGATTTTACACTACTTTATGCATCCAAATATAGCTTCTTACTTGGCGATTCATCCTGGTTTGATTAGAATGACGAGGAAGTTGTTATATTCCACAACAGAAAAACTGGGATCACCTGATTTGAAAGTGGGATAACTTTTTCATCCTAACTCCTATGATATTTATTCCACTTCCTTGTGATTCTCCACAACTTTATGTATCGAAATACANTACAGCTTCTTACATCGCGATTCATCCTGGTTTGATTAGAATGACGAAGAAGTTGTCACATTTCCAAACAGGAAAACTGGGATCACCTAATTTGAAAGTGGGATAACTTCTTCTTCCTAACTCCTATGAGAATTATTCCACTTCCGGTTGATTCTCCACTACTTTTTGTATCCAAATACGGCTTCTTACATCGTGATTCATTCTGGTTTGATTAGAATGACGAGGAAGTTGTCATATTCCCAAACAGGAAAACTGGGATCACCTGATTTGAAAGTGAGATAACTTCTTCATCCTAACTCCTATCAGAGTTATTCCACTTCCTGGTGATTTTCCACTACTTTTTGTATACAGTTTCTTACATCGCGATTCATCCTGGTTTGATTAGAATGAGGAGGAAGTTGTCTTATTTCCAAACAGAAAAACTGGGATCACCTTATTTGAAAGTGGGCTAACTTTTTCATGCTAACTCCTATGAGATTTATTCCACTTCCTGGTGATTCTCCACAACTTTATGTATCTAAATAAAGCTTCTTACATCCCGATTCATCCTGGTTTATTAGAATGACGAGGAAGTTGTTATATTCCCAAATAGGAAAACTGGGATCACCATATTTGAAAGTGGGCTAACTTCTTCATCCTAACTCCTATCAGATTTATTCCACTTCCTGGTGATTTTACACTACTTTATGTATCCAAATATAGCTTCTTACTTGGCGATTCATCCTTGTTTGATTAGAATGACGAGGAAGTTGTTATATTCCCCAACAGAAAAACTGGGATCACCTGATTTGAAAGTGGGATAACTTTTTCATCCTAACTCCTATGAGATTTATTCTACTTCCTTGTGATTCTCCACAACTTTATTTATCGAAATACAGCTTCTTCCATCCCGATTCATTCTGGTTTGATTTGAATGACGAGGAAGTTGTCATATTCCCAAGTAGGAAAACTGGGATCACCTGATTTGAAAGTGGGATAACTTCTTCACCCTAACTCCTATCAGATTTATTCCACTTCCGGGTGATTCTTCACTACTTTTTGTATCCAAATAAAGCTTCTTACATCGCGATTCATCCTGGTTTGATTAGAATGACGAGGAAGTTGTCATATTCCCAAACAAGAAAAATGGGATCACCTGATTTGAAAATGGGCTAACTTCTCCATCCTAACTCCTATGAGAATTATTTCACTTCCTGGTGATTCTCCACTACTTTTTGTATCCAAATACAACTTGCTACATCGCGATTCATCCTGATTTGATTAGAATGACGAGGAAGTTGTCATATTACCAAACAGGAAAACTGGGATCACCTGATTTGAGAGTGGGATAACTTCTTCATCCTAACTCCTATGAGATTTATTTCACTTCCTGGTGATTCTCCCCAACTTTATGTTTCCAAATACAGCTTCTTACATACCGATTCATCCTGGTTTGATTAGAATGACGAGGAAGTTGTTATATTCTTAAACAGAAAAACTAGGATCACCTTATTTAAAAGTGGGATAACTTCTTCATCCTAACTCCTATGAGAACTATTCCACTTCTGGGTGATTCTCCACTACTTTTTGTATCCAAATACAACTCATTACTTCGCGATTCATCCTAGTTTGACTAGAATGACGAGGTAGTTGTCATATTCCCAAACAGGAAAATTGGGATCACCTGATTTGAAAGTGGGATAACTTCTTCATCCTATATCCCATCAGATTTATTCCACTTCCTGGTGATTTTCCACTACTTTTTGTATC
>QGKV02000759.1:5242986-5272000 GCA_003260655.2 Brassica cretica | reverse complement strand
TCATCTGGACGACTTCAAAGTAAGTCTTCTGGTGTAGCTGATCTTAAAAATAATTTATAAATTTTTTAAAAAATATTTTGATAAGCGAAAAATTAAAATCATGTAATTATAAACAGTTTTAAGTGATATAAATTAAAATATAACAAAATTGAATTGTTTTCAACATAGATGAGTGTAGGTAGTGAATCAAGATATTCTTTGGTCTAGGGTTTGGCAACATATGTTGTAGTATTGTATGTATACTGTTAGATTTTGGAAAGCTTGAATGTTTTTTTGAAAAATTAATTTTTTACCTATACATGTTTATTTTTGTGTATAGTAAACACTTTCGAAGTTTAATTTGATTTTATGAAGTCTTTAGTTAGTTAATTAAGTTTAGGGGTTATGTTTAGGGTCGAGACTACTTACATTTCAGTCGTTTGGTGAAGAAATTAAAACAAATGACTTACATGTAAGTCGTCCAAATATTTCCGCCTAAAATTTTTAAAAAAATTATTTTCCCGTCTAGGAAGTCTTCTATTTTAGTTTCCCACTAAAAATATTTTAATTTCCCGCTAGAAATATTAAAGTGTTCTGGACGACTTACAAGTAAGTCGTCTAGGAAGTCGTCTGAATCAAAAATATTTTACCTAATTGGATTTTTTGTCTCCCTATATAAAGAAAAATTTATACATTCTCTCTCCTCCTCTCAAATGGCTGCAACAAAAATGTAATGTTCATCACTCTAAAACTCTTCAACCTCTCTCTAATCTCTTTGACTTGAAAACACCAAATTTTATATGAATTTTTCAGTTTTGTCTCATGTCTTTCTTACTAATCTATCTTTTTTTTTGCAGGTTTTTAATCAAATGATACTCATCTTCCACTCATTTAAAAGAAGATCTATTAATTTTATATATGTATTTTTGTGTGTTTTATAAAGGTAGATTTATCTAATTTTTCACTCATTTTCTCTGTTTTTAAGTCATTTGAACGTTTTTGGATATGCAGGTTTTTCAGATCTGGATTTGATATGCATGATTTTCAGATCTGTAAGACTTTTGCGACGACTTACATGTTAGTCGTCTAAAATATAATGCACTAGACTACTTCCAGGAAGTCTTCCAGACGACTTATATTTCAGTCGTCTGGACTTCCTGGAAGTCGTCTGGACTTCCTGGAAGTCGTCTGGACTTCNTAAAAATTAGTTTGATTTGGATATTTAGAGTAAAAACATGTAGATATTTTGAATATTTCTGTTATTTTTAGTATTTTGCTATTTTTAGATAAATATTGTGTCTACGTTGAATAATCTTTAGATACTTCCATGTATTTTGAACATTTTATAGATATTAATATTAAAATAATTAATATATTAAATATATAATTATAATTAAGTTATCTACAGATATTTAAAATATTTTGGTTTGGATCGAATTTAATTCAAGTTTTTTAGATATTAAAATATTGAATTCATTGAGATATTTTATCAGTTTCAGTTTTAGTTTGATATTAATTTTTAGATCAAATTCAGTTCGGTTCTTTACATCTAGATATTTTGCCCGCTCAGCCAAGATATTGTCTTTGGTCTTTGCAAATTGCAGTTTAGAAAGAATCCGCTGAAATATATTATAACCAAAATATATAAATGTTAAATATATAATTCTTTTAATGTCAAATACAATGAATGATGTGCCCTTGATTTCCTCTCTTATCCAAGGACTATAGTCCATAATTCAATAATAGGATCCATTAATAAACTTTTGTAAAGTATATTTATATTATTAAATGTATATTTAGGAAGACTTTCATTAATATATATCTATGAATAACTTACTAAATTTGTATATATATTTACTAAAATATTCTTAAATATGTATAATATATTCTTAAAGTTTTAAAAAATCTTTCTTGAATGTGCACTCTAATTTTCTAAAGATATTCTACATATTTAAATATGCAAGCCATTTTTAGAAAAATGTCATACATATAAGGAAGAAGTTCTGTAATATACATATATGTTACATTCAAGAAGTCTAATTACACATTTATGAAAGCATTACTGAATTCTATAATTTTTTTACAAATTCAGAAAGATATCATATATATTATGAAATGTCTTTCTAAACTTAAAAAAGGTATCCCAAAATAATTATTCGTTTCTTTTGAAAAAATATTTATGATTTTTTTTAAAATATTTATTTATTTTATATATTTAATAACTAATTAAGTAAAATTATAAGTGCATGTATGAAAATTATTTATCCGTTCAACAAAACTTATTTTGATCATTTTAATCTTTAAAGTCTATTTTAAAAAAAACTAAAAATGGATATATATGAGATTTACCCTCATATTTGTATTATTAATGGAGAAATTTCATGTTTACCACTTTCATGGTACCACTTCTCATCTTTACCACCACTAAATGAATATTTTCAAAAATATCTTCTTCATTAAGTGGGCAAAGCCTCTTATACTCTTGTTCTATATATATATAATAAATCATTATTTAAATAAATAAAAAATAAAAAAATTAAAAAAAATTATGTTTTCGAATTATACTTTTTCAAATTCGAACTTTTTTATAGATTAACTTTATTTGAATTATTTTTCGAATTTTTTTTTTAATTTTTTTAAAATTTCTTTTTGAAAATCGAAAATTATGTTTGATCTTATTTTTAATTTTTTATATATATTTTTAGTATTTATTTATATATTTATTAGAATCTTAAATTTCATATTCCAAAAACACTACCCCACCCCTCAACTCTAAACCCTAAGTCTAGATTAGTTAACTATAGAGATATAAGTGTCTTTTACCATTCATTAAAAATGAGGGTAAAAGTGATTAGTGTAGACATGAAAAGTGGTACTATGAATGTGGTATTTGTAGCAATTTTCCATTATTAATTGGGAGCCTTTGAGCCATTACGTTAAAAGTTAGAGCGGTTAACGTCGTTGATACCTCTAATGAAAAATTAGGTTTGTTAATATATATTTACTCATCAATTAAAAATAAATTTCATTAATTTGATGATTATCATTGACTAAAAAAATTTATATTGGGTTATAAAATGTTTATTAATCTTAATTAATAATTAAATTTTTTAATATATAATTAATCATAAATTAAAAACGAATTTAATTAATTTGATAATTATGTTATATAAAATTAGTTTATATTGGGGGGGACTTACCAAATATGACTCAAAACTTGATTTTGATTGCAAAAATATACCCAAACTTGAATCAAATGCAAAAGTAAACCAAAAGCCTTGTGAAATTACAGCCAGCCCCTTGTGACCAAACAAAAAAAACATAACTCATTTTTACGAATATATCTCTGCTAAGTCTTCTGAGTCTTCTGAGATTCCATTAAGTCTTCTGGACGACGTCCACGGAAGTCGTCTTCTATAGTTGATTTTAAAAATAATTTATTAATTTTGTAAAAAATATTTTGATAAGCGAAAAATTAAAATCATGTAATTATAAACAGTTTTAAGAGTATAATTTAAGATATAATAAAATTGAATTGTTTTCAACATAGATGAGTAAAAGTAGTGAATCATGATATTCTTTGGTCTAGGGTTTGTCAACATATGTTGTAGTATTGTATGTATTCTTAGGGTTAGATTTTGGAAAACTTAAATATTTTTTTGAAAATTTTTTTTATCTACATGTGATTATTTCTGTGTATAGTAAACATTTTTTGAGTTTAATTTGATTTTATGAAGTGTTTAGTTAGTTAATTTAGTTTATGGGTTATGTTTAGGGTCTAGACGACTAACATGTAAGTCGTCTGAGAAGTCTTCTAACTCCCACTAAAAATATTTTAGTTTCCCGCTAAAAATATTTTAGTTTCCTTCTAAAAATATTTTAGTTCCAGCTAAAAATATTTTAGTTTCCCGCTAAAAATATTGAAGTCTTCTAGGCGACTTACAAGTAAGTCGTCTAGTAAGTCTTCTGATCGAAAATATTTAACCTTATTGAAATTTTTGTCTCCATATATAAAAAAAAGTTTACACATTCTCTCTCTTCCTATCAAATGGCTGCAATAAAAATAATATGTTCTTCATTCTAAAACTCGCCAACCTCTTTCTAATCTCTTTGAACTTATAAATACCAAACTTTATGTCAATTCATTGTTTTTGTCTTATGGCTTTCTCACTAGTTTATCTTGTTTTGTAGGTTTTTCATCACATGATTTTTTTTTTTTGAAACACATTCATATTAATACCATAAAAAGAGTTAGGTGTTGGCTATTAAAACCTCAACCATAACAAGACCCTGGTTTGCAAAATCATCAGCAACAGAGTTCTTTTCTCTAGGAATCCAAACAAAAGCAATAACTTCAAAACGAAAAGAGTAGTCTAGGATGTCGGCAACAATGCCATAAATCTCTAAGGGAACTTTACTCCCATTGAGTGCTTTAATTAGTTGAGCAGAGTCAGATTCACATCTCAGTCTTTTGTAACCCAGTATCCAGCTTTCTTTTAATGCTTGTCTCATCGCCATGGCTTCAGCAACCAGCGCTGAGTTCACCGACGAACCTGTCGAGAAACTCGACACCACCTCCGCTTCTCTTCTGATTTTCCAACCGAATCCAGCTAATTGTGAGGCAGCTCTCCACGCTGCATCGGACCGCATCAGAGCACTATTCGACGGGATGGGAGTACAAGATGGAGTCTTTTTCTGTGGATTTACTGGTTTTCCTTGAGCATTTGTCCATTCCTTTGCCATCTGCAATGCCCTGGTAATTGTCTTCTCCTATGATATCTGCTTGTTATTAAAACAAAGACTGTTTCTAGAGATCCAAATCTGCCACAAGATCCATGGTGCCAAGGGTCCCGCCGCTAAACCTGTCGGAGGAAGACAAACTTTACTACACAAACTCACCCATACCTCCGATAAATCTATAGATCCACTCAAGTCCACTGCTGGTGTCACCGGGAGGTTTTCCCAGACCTTTCTAGCGAAAGAGCAGTGGAGGAAGAAATGATTTATAGATTCTGGAGCATTGCAGCGCTTGCATCGGGTATCGACATTAACGTTTCTGATCGCCAGTAGCTCACCCACCGGTATGGCATTTTGGAACACTTTCCACAAGAAGAGCTTAACTTTCGGTGAAGTATTCAAATTCTAGACACTCTTATACCAGTCCATCTCAGGATGTTCTGCTACGAGGAGGTTCTCTTGCTCTCTGATTTTGATTGCAGCTTTATAGCCTGATTTGTTTGTGTATTCTCCAGTCTTAGTACCCAACCAAACTCTCTTATCCGGGGCTCCCGATAGACTAGGCTTAATGGCTTTTATCTTCTCTTTCAGATGTGGGAGCATATTCTGAATCTTGTCATCGTCCCATTTGTTGGAGCCTTGTTGGAAAAGATCAGCCACTGTCAGATTCATGTCCTCTTCACAAGCCGGACCTATTGTTCCTTCTTGTTCCGAAAGGCTTAACCACGGCGAGTACCAGATTTTGATGGAGGCTCCGTTTCCCACCACCCATCCAATATTAGCAGCTAGTAAGTCTCTGCCTATCAGCACACCCTGCCATCCATACGAGGAGGAAGTGTGTTTTGAGCACTCCATGAAGCTTTCGTCCACACAATACTTTCCCATAAGGACACGGGAAAGCAAAAAGTCCGAATTATTCATAATCCTCCAGCTTAACTTCCCGAGATAAGCATCATTGAATGCTTGGAAATCTCTGAAACCCAAGCCTCGTATCTCCTTTGGCTACGACATTTTCTCCCAAGAGGTCCAGGCAATCTTTCTTTTACCCGTGTTATCTCCCCACCAGAAGCTCGTGACTTCGGATTGAATCCTTTTGAAGAGCGATACTGGTAGTTTGAAGCAGGTCATAGCGTGTGACGGAATGGGCGAGAGTACACTTTGAAGCATCGTCATCTTCCCAGCTGTTGACAGGAATCTGTTTGACCAGCTGCTCCGTTTTTGTCGGATTTTTTCCACAATGGAAGTAAGAGATCCCTCTTTCTTCTCCCAAAATGCTCGGGTAGTCCTAGGTATTTCCCGACCCCTCCTTCTTTTTGAATGCTCAGCTCATCCTTTATTTTCCGTCGCAAGTCTGCAGGTGCTCGTCGTGAAAATGTGATAGAGGATTTTGCTGCGTTTATGGACTGTCCTGATGCATTCTCGTACTGGGAGAGAATCTGTTCAGCGATTTGATGCTTTCCTTGTTTGCTCGTAGGAAAAACATAGTGTCGTCGGCGAAGAGTAGGTGGTTGACGCGAGGGCATGCTCAAGTCACCCGAATCCCTTTCAGAGATCCATCTTCGCTAGCTCTGTTACAAAGTCTCGAGAGAACTTCACTACAGAAATTGAATATGTCTGGTGAAAAAGGGTCTCCTTGCCGGATGCCTCTTCTCGGTGTGACCCTTCCTCTAGGCGAGCCGTTAATGAGGAAGGAGTATGTAACAGTGGATACACACTATATTATCCAAGTGACCAGTTGCTGATCAAATCCCAGTCGCTACAAAACCAGTTCAATAAATTCCCATTCCAAGCGGTCGTATGCTTTGCTCATGTTCGTCTTTACCGCCATGGATACTCTCTTTTCCGGTCTGGATGTTTTTAGGAAATGTAAGACCTCATGTGTTATCAACACGTTATCTGCAATAGCTCGTCCCGGCACAAAGGCCGACTGGTTTTCGAAGATAATGGAGGAGAGGATAGGTTGTAATCTCTTCGTAAGCAGCTTCGCAATGATCTTGTAATAAACATTACACAACGCCATGGGCCGGTAGTCAACTACCTTTTGCGGATTGAGGATTTTCGGGATAAGTCTGATGTTGGTTTCGTTTATTCTCGGTGGTAGCACTCCTGTGTCGAAGGAGGTCTGAATTTCTGAAACTATGTCCGGGCTTATTGTGCTCCACTTTGAGTGGAAGAAGCTAGCGGAGAAACCGTCCGGGCCCGGGGCTTTATCCGTGTGAATTGATAGCATTTCCTCATGTATCTCTATTGCTGATCGTCTGGCTGTAAGCTTGGCGTTATCTTCATCAGACACCCTCTTTTCTAGCGCTTGGTTAACGATTTGCACTCTATCTCCCTCGGTCGAAGTGAAGAGAGAGTTGTAGTACCGAACAATCACTTGGGATATTTGCTCCTCTTTATAGACCATCTTCCCTTCCTCATCCTCTAGAATTGAAAAAGAGTTCGCTCTCCTCCTGTTTTTGGACACAGCATGGAAAAATCCAGTATTTCGGTCTCCCAGTTTTAACCAAAGCAGTCTGCTCCTCTGGCTCCAGTACTCTTCCTCGGATTTGTATGCCGCCATCAGGTCCTCATTAATTTTTTTTTATCAAGTCTGCATCGTTGACAACACTAGAAAGAGCTGAGTCCAGCTCTTGTCTCTTAGCATCAATGAGGAGGCGACTATTTTTATACTGGTTTTTGCTCCAGGCCGCAATCGCGGATCTGGTTTGGGCTATTTTATCTCTGATCGGACTACCTGAATCTTTTTTCCAAATTTCCTCTACCAGCTTCTTCACTTCAGGATTATCTTTTAGACGTCTATCATATCTGAACATGCCCTTTCTCTTTTTCTAGTTTGTTTCAAAAACAGAGACCAGGGGCCTATGATCTGATCCTTCCATTGGAAAGTACTGACTTCTTGCTGTTGGGAATAATTCTGCCCATGAGTTGGTCGCTGCTGCTCTGTCCAAGCAATATTTCCCCAGGTGGTCGCCTCTGATGCCTCTCCAAGATAGCATCTCGCCAGAATGCGGTAGATCATATAGGTCACCTTCGGAATAAAACGATCTGAGATCAATAAAAATACCTTTCGCGCGCTCCGGTCCAACTTCCTTCTCAGAATTATTGAGAATATCGTTAAAATCTCATGTTATGTACCAAGGAGAGTCACGAGCATTCATGAGAGCTATCATTTGGTCCCAAAATAATTTCCTTTCATTTTTGTCGGTATCTCCATACACAAATGCTGCAAAAAAAGATTTTCCCTCCACCTCAACGTGGGTATCAATGAAGTTTGCGTTTGAAGAAAGGATGTGCAGCTTAACTTGGGCTTTCCAAAATATCGCCAGGCCTCCTGATTAGGAGGAATAAAATGCTTGTTTTCGTACCCCAGCGATTCGGTCTTGCTAAGCACGAACTGATCTTCCACTCATTTAAATGTAGATTTATTAATTTTAGATATGTATTTTGTGTGTTCTATAAAGGTAGATCTATCTAATATTCTACTCATTTTTTTTTTTTTTTTTAAGCCATTTGAACGTTTTTGGAGATACAAGTTTTTCAGATCTGGATTTGGATATGCAGGTTTTTCAGATCTGGAAGACTTCTGGGCTAGAAGACTTCCAGACGACTTCCAGGAAGTCTTCCAGACGACTTCCAGGAAGTCTTCCGACGGATTATTCTCCCATGTCTCTCTTTCATAATAGATCTGAGCGTTTTGGTAAGTTCTTATGTTGATTTTTCTTCATTTGGTAACCTCCTGTTGCATAAAATTCATACTTTTTTTCCAAATTAAAACTTTCCAAATCCACTATAATCTCTTTGACTTGAAAACACTAAACTTTATATGAATTTTTCATTTTTGTCTCATGTCTTTCTCACTAATCTATCTTTTTGTTGCAGGTTTTAATCAGATGGTTCTCATCTTCCACTTGGATATGTACTTTGTGTGTTCTATAAAAGTATGTCTATCTAATTTTCACTCATTTTCTCTGTTTTTAAGCCTTTTGAACGTTTTTGGAGATTCAGATTTTTCAGATCTGGATTTGGATATGCGGGTTTTTCAGATGTAGAAGACTTCTGGGCTAGAAGGCTTCCAGACGACTTCCATGAAGTCTTCCAGACGACTTCCAGGAAGTCTTCTGACGGAGTCTTCTCTCATATCTCCCTTTCATAATAGATCTTAGCGTTTTGGTAAATTTTTATGTCTGATTTTTCTTCATGTGGTAACCTCCTGTTGCATAAAGTTCATAACTTTTTCTCAAACTAAAACTCTCCAAACCCACTCCAATCTCTTTGACTTGAAAACACTAAACTTTATATGAATTTTTCATTTTTGTCTCATGTCTTTCTCACTAATCTATCTTTTTGTTGCAGGTTTTTAATCAGATGGTTCTCATCTTCCACTTGGATATGTACTTTGTGTGTTCTATAAAAGTATGTCTATCTAATTTTCCACTTATTTTTTCTGTTTTTAAGCCATTTGAACGTTTTTTGATATGATATGCATGTTTTTCAGATCTAGGTTTGATATACATGTTTTTTAGATCTGGATCAGACTTTGGAAGACCTATGTGAAGTCTTCTCAAAAGTCTTCTAAAATATAATGCGCTAGAAAACTTCCAGGAAGACTTCCAGACGACTTCCAGGAAGTCTTCCAGACGACTTCAAAGAAGTCTTCCAGACGACTTCCAGGAAGTCTTCTGACGGGGTCTTCTTCCATATCAAGTGGAGTCTAAACTTGTCTTTGTAGAGGAATGATCTTTAATAGTTTTGTTTGTGGTATGTTTTGTGATTTGCATGTGTACTTCTTTAGTTGTGACTTTTTTTGTAAATTTGAAAAGATATTAATGAAAAAGTTTGGTAAATATGTTCATTTTCCACAATATTATCTTGCAAAAATTACTTGACATAATTGAAGTTATTGATACAACTTCAATAGCAAAACACAATAACACAAAAAATTAATCAAATTTATTACAAATAAGGGAGAAGAATTCTCAAGAAAACTTAGTCAAATTCAAAAAAGATAAAACATTACATAAGTTCAAAGCTAGAACACTTTCATTAGATACAAAAGTAAAAAGTATATCTTATGATCTGAAAAAACACATTAAACCATGTTACTTGATATTCTTGAAGTTACTTAACACTTTTGAAGTTAAGTGTTAAATAAACATATCTTAAAGTTACTTAATTACAAAAACTAACGTAGAAGACTTCCACAAAAGTCTTATCAATTAGTGAGAAACTTTACTAAACATGAATGTTGCTAACCTCATAAATATCACCAATTAAGTTATAAATTTCATTCAGTAGCCCAATATTGACTAATATACATGAATTAACAAAAAAAAATTAAAAAGTCTTTATAGTTTTAGAGAAAATGAAAGTTTATTAAACATTGACGTAGACGACTTCCACGGAGGTCATCTGGTAGACTTCTAGGAAGTCGTCCATTTAGCTTAGTTTTGCAATTGATTTTTAACCTAGACGACTTACATGGAAGTCGTCCATCTGTGTTTGTTAAAAGAAAACTCGAGACGACTTGTCTAAGAAAATCGGGTTAATTTTGCATTTGACTGGATTGTGTCAGAAATTTGAACTTTTCTAGACGACTTATACGGAAGTAGTCCGTCCGACGACTTACATGGAAGTCGTCCAAGATAAGCAAGGTTTGACCAGAATCTCGAAATAAAATCATGAACGACTTCAATGTAAGTCGTCGGACGAACTAACCTGAGACGACTTCCATATAAGTCGTCTAGGTATAACAAAATATTGATTTTTTTAATTTTCTACTGGACGACTTACGTGTAAGTCGTCCAGGAAAAATAAAATTTCTGACACAATCCGGTCAAATGCAAAACTAACCCGTTTACCCTAGACGACTTACATGGAAGTCGTCTAGAATTTTTTTTTTAAAACAAAGATAGACGACTTCCATGTAAGTCGTCTATAAAAACACATTTAAAAGTCAATTGCAAAACTAACCTCTGCATTGACCAGAAGACTTCCATATAAGTCGTCTGGACGAACAGATCTGGGAAAAAAGTTGATTTCATTGTTTCAACCAGTGAGATAACATTTTTAGCACACATAAGTCTTCTCCAAACATCCAAAATCTCAAACAAAAGTGATCCACCAAGAATCGTAAGCTTCAATTGCTCTATGAACCATAAAAAAATTAGAATCAAAATCTTGAGTTTTTTTGGATGAATATGGAGAGAAAGTGAAAGAGATGTTGTTTTTAGTTCATAAGAATTGANAAATATAGGCAATTGGTTGGAATCTCTATATCTTTATATTCTTATAAATTTTAAATTTATTGTTTCCTCTTCTGCAAGCAAATCAATTACCGAAGTAATAGATCAATTGGTTGGAATCAAATCTATTCTTATAATTAGTGTAATTATGGTTACAGTTTCTATATTTAATAGGTACATTAAAGATACGACTTTGAAGATATTCTGTTTTGATTAATAGAAGATATTGGATTTTGAGTTTGTATTTATTGATTTGTTTTTTTATAAAGCTTAGAAAATCAGTGGGATGATTGGTTGGTTGATACATCCTATAAAGAAAACGAAAACTATAGGTGGTTTGACTATTGTACATCGATCGATGCATGATGTAAGTTGACTATATAAAACTTGAGCATGATCATTTCAAACTAAAGTATAGGTAGGTTATATGCATTTGTTATATTGCAGCTAATATATTTTAAATATTACATAAGTCAAGTGATTCACGTTTTCGTAAAAATAAAATTCAAATTCATTATTGGGCCGTACTCGTCCGTAATAAGCTACGTTAAATATGATGTATTTTTAGGTTCATTTAATGACATTAAATTTAAATTTCATTAAGGAAAACTCATTAATTTAACTGGAAAGGACAAGCATTAAAATAGGTAGGTTCATTTAATGACATTAAATTTAAATTTGATTAAGAAAAACTCATTAATTTAACTGGAAAAGATAAGCATTAAAATAGGTAGTTTAATTTAATTCTCAATGGCATGGAAGTGTAAATAAGTTAGAAAATTTAGGGATATTTTTTAAAGGGTACTTCTCTTTTAATAATATAGATGTTAAATTAAGCATGTAAACAAACATCATTTGTAAACAATATGCATTACCGAATTTACCGTATAGAAAAGTATACTTGTTATTTGAACGAGAAAATTAATGAAGAACTTTTTTGTAACTAATTGGATATTTAAGATATTTATCTAAATTTTAATATTTGTTTTATATATCATTACACTTCTCATTCATGGTACGCAAAGTACGGTTTTGATATTTGTGGTCTGGATCAAAACCAAAATTTGCTTTGATGCTAATCAAAGCTCCTCTTCAGAGCTAAGAAAATTTGTTCTGATACCAATTAATAGGTCCCAACATCTTAAGAAACAATTTACTGCAATTTTCTTTTTCATTCTCCATTCCAAATACATTGATGTCTATAAATACAGAGGAAGACAAAGTAACTACCCATGACCATTAGTGAAATGACAAATCCATTAACTTAGAAACAATTATAATACTAACTCTTCCTGCTCCAAACCATTGGTTTACTTTGGTTAACCGGTTGACTCTCATGATGTAGAACTGTCTGCTGGATTCGGTGCGTCAGAATTCCGCAGGACAACAAAGGCTCTCGATTTTTGCCGAACATATAGCCTCTGCATTCAGTAAAAGCATTACTGGTCTTCATGGTTTTTAAATCAAACACAAAGATACTCTCACGGCAGTTGTTCGGTTCTTTGAACACAACGGAGTTTCCTTTCATACCGGGAAGCTCTTTCGCCGAGCAGCACAGACTCCAGTAACAACCAAGAAATACCACTCGGTCCTTTATGTCATTAATACGAACCCATCTCCTCTGGCCATCTTCTTCAAGCCTAAACAATCTAAACCATGAATGCTCATATTCATTACAATCCATTCCTAGAGTAAATCTCTGCACCAGGAAGAGCTCATTACCTGACACAACCAGTCTCTCATCATAAGTCTCGCGAGTCAATGTGACTGCTTGGATCTCAGTAATTTCAAATGAGGGTTCGATAACAAAAACATGCCCTTGCCCACTCATATCAACAACATAAAAATTGCCTTTGAATGAAACCATATCTCGATATGCTGTAAACCTACCCTCGAGTTTAGTCCAGCCCTTGTCACAGCTTCTATACATCATTAAATCCCCCAACACTACAGCCACTACTGCAAATTCTTTACCGTCCAAAGGAAGAAACGCAACTCTATTTGTATAACTCTCAGTTCGTGATCTAGAGGGACGAAAGAAAGAAAAAAAAAACTTGTAGGAAAAGCCCATGAAGATGATTTGAGAGCTACGAGTGTTGAGAGTTGTCACATCTTTATATCTCCAACTACCANGGGACGCTAAGGGAAATATTAATTTTATGGATTTTTTTTTTGACATCAAACTCCATGTATTATTAATTGGATTTTTAACGTTAAAACTCCTCAACTAAATTTGTTTTGGGTAAAAAACCCCTAAACTAAGTATTTAATAAAAAAACCCTCAAACTAACGTTATTTAGTGAATTAAACCCTATCAGATCATAATTACCATTACTACCGGTAAATCTTTAATTTAGGGGTTTCTACGTTAAGTAAACAAGTTGAGGGGTTTTACCTTTAAATTTTTTTTTTAAAAAAAAATCAAAATTTTATAATATTATTTAAAAAATTAGTAACTTTTTTTTGACAACATAAGCGAGAACTAAGTAACTGAACCGCACGATTCAGAAAGCCAAACCGAAAGTATTGAATCGACATATAACATAGCTGAAGGAGAACTCCTCGCACCACTTGCAAGTTTGTCCGCCATAGTATTTTGTGTTCTTGGAATATGTATGATCCGGTAGTTAGGGAAGAAAGTCTTACTGCGTCTAAATTCTTTATATAATTTTGTTATATTTTTTGGTTTTTACATTTTTAATTTATACATATATAATGTTGATGTTAAAAACACATCAAACTCATATATTTACAAAAAAAAATTAAAAATGCTAATTTTGAAAATTTAAGTTACTAATTTTTAGATAATACTATAAAATTTTGATTTTTTTTTATTTTTAATGGTAAAACCCCTCAACTACGTTTACTTAATGTAGAAACCCCTACACTAAAGATTTACCCGTAGTATTGGTAATTATGACCTGTTAGGGTTTACTTCATTAAATAAAGTTAGTTTGGGGGCTTTTACGTTAAATACTTAGTTTGAGGGTTTTTACCCAAAACAAACTTAGTTGAGGGGTTTTAACGTTAAAAATCCTTATTAATTCAAGTCAAAAGGTTTGTCTGTGGGGCTAACCAAACCGGAATCATATGGTTTACATGGGAGAAAATAGAATTTTGATCGAACACCTTTTGCAAGGAGATCGGCCCTAACATTAGGCTTTCTTGCAATGAAAGAAATCGAAAAAGTAGAGAAAAAGGCTCGTGTGTGTTCAAAGTCGTTCCATTCAGAGGTAAGAATTGGCCATTCTTCTTCTTCATTTATCAGCTTTACCAGCTGAAGACAGTCCGATACGAAGAACATATTTTTGAATCCTAGTTGTAGAGAGCATCTCATTGCACAAAGCAAGACACTGAACTCTGCATGTAGGGGAGATAGAACATGTTCTATCCCAAAAGAACCGTAGATATGTGTATCTGGTTCGAAGTCAAAGACGCAACCGCCACCAACAAAGTTAGAGTTCTTCACCCAAGACGCATCCACTGGGCATCTTGGAAACGGTGAATCACTTGCAACATGTTCTTGGTCCTGAAGAGGTGACGCATGTGACATACTAGTCACCACCTGAGCAACTTTCCATTCCTCTGCTTCTTGGGTCGCATGTAAGACAGTTTCCGGAGGTTCGATGGTTTTCTCATTAAAGACTTTATCATTCCTGGCTTTCCAAGTGAACCACATGATCCAGGTGATTTGATGTGGTTTTGGGAAGCATGGTGATTTGTATGTCTGGGCATATAATTCGAAATCCAAAATTTGAATCGAACCAGAACCAAAAAACCTGACCTGTTATCCGATCCGAAATGTAAAAATACCGAACTGGTATTGTAAGGTGGTACAAAACGTATCCAAATTCGAATTGTTATTAATTGAACCCGAAAGGGTAAAATCCAAAAGATCCAAAATTTTATAGCCATCGATAGCGATTCTGCATGCAGCCATAAACATGGAGTTTGTTGCTCTTCATGATGAGCTACGTGAAGAGCTGAAGGAGATGGCACAATGTAGGGAGGATCAGGCAGCAATTCGGAGTAAGAAGATGAGGAAGTGGAAGACGGAAATGGAGACGGCAAAGAAAGTAAACATCGTAAGAAGGGTGAAGAGATCAACCAACCGGCTAAACATATTGTGGAGGTCGCAACGGATACGCAGGTTCATGAGAAATCTCGTCGACATGTGACTTCACCACTCAAACGATCTGCAACTTCATCACGGAAACACCAACAAGCTTGACCAGTTCCAATAAGACGTCAACATCCCACTACTCAGACCAGAAAATAAAAAAAGCATAGCCGATCTAACTCGTCTAAGCCGAGAACTGAAGTTAGGTCTACAAAACCTCTGGAACATGGTCATCTAACTCGATCTTGTTTCTTACGGTGGAGGCTTCAAATTTCATCACATATGCTTTGTAGTTGTGTGGGTTGTCTTGCCTCTAGAAGGCCAAGATGGTATCAATAGAAAACAGCCATTTGATTGTGGAAAAGTTAGGATCACGGGGAAGCTGTTCCCTAAGTTTGATATGGAACGTTGGGAACAAAGTTCTTTTGGAGGGTGGAGTTCTTTTGAAGGCCCCGACGTTGGCCTTTGGGTCTATGTTCCTGGAATATTATGGAAATCAGAATTTTCCTATGTTGCGCAGTCATACGCTCCCTATTCGGTTTGTGAAGGGGGTGCACCGGGTTTCCTCTATAACTCGGTCTATGTAAGGAGCGAAGCTCGTTGCGATGTGAATGATGACATGAATTCTCTGTAACTCAGCATTGTTTTTCTTGATGCAGCTTAGTAAAGCTTCGACATCGGTGATAATTTTAGGATCTACCCCCACCGAACTTGGATTCGCAAAATTGTGGGGGATGTTATTTGTAACTCGTATTTTGCTTTGCGGGAATCTAGCTGTTGGAGCTGGATGCACAGCCAGGTTCGGAGGGATTGCGTTACTGGGTGCTTGAAAGTTTGGGAGGTTCCCTTGTGGACGTGGGTCATTCTATCCCATGGCTAGGTTGGTGGAGAAGTGAGCTGGTGGGCTTTCATGCTCGAGATATCTAGTTTCGACTTCGTGTGACCTGTTAAAGCTCGAAATTCGATTGAGCATTCCATGTTGGGGTGTTGTTTCCGATGCTTACCCGATCTCATAAGTACAGATCGGGAGCTGGGAAGTTTTGGAGTACCAAAGGCTCCCGAGAAGTCCAGCCGAGTTTGAGGCGTGGGGTTCGATCTATTGCTTCAAGCCTGTTCCTTAGGTGCTCAAGTATTTTGGCTCGATGTGCTGCGAGATCTTTCCCATTTTGTTCCAGGCGGGTGAGGATGGTTCTCCTAGTGAGCTCTTGACTTTGGGATTTATCTATAAGTATGGTGAGCATACCTTAAAGATCAGCCATTTCTTCGAGGGTATGTACNGGGAGCTGGGAAGTTTTGGAGTACCAAAGGCTCCCGAGAAGTCCAGCCGAGTTTGAGGCGTGGGGTTCGATCTATTGCTTCAAGCCTGTTCCTTAGGTGCTCAAGTATTTTGGCTCGATGTGCTGCGAGATCTTTCCCGTTTTGTTCCAGGCGGGTGAGGATGGTTCTCCTAGTGAGCTCTTGACTTTGGGATTTATCTATAAGTATGGTGAGCATACCTTAAAGATCAGCCATTTCTTCGAGGGTATGTACTGATGGTAAGGGCAATATCAGTCTTGTATAGTGATTCGGGTATTGGGATTGTCTTCTTTTGGTCTATCATTGTGTTGGGTCCAAACTTGAGAGCATAGACGATTGGCATAGCGAAGGACCCTGAGGTGCCAAAGGGGGTCGTTGACGCCCGTTGTGGAAGGCTTGTTCTATTTGTTATGGTTGACTCGGTTTGCTCTAAGCTTGTGAGAGGGGTATTGGTTTTGTTTCTTATTTCGGATCAAGTAAGATCAATAGCATAATGGAATAGTTCGGGGGTTCCAAAAGCCATAAGAGATGGATCCATTTTCATGCTTACAAACCTTAGATCGGGTTCTTAGAAAGGATGAGTTTTATTTCGTTCCCACAGCCGGCGCCTAAATGTGGATCTTCAAACTCACACTATGTATTTTAGAGTGTTTGTATATAAAGATTAGAGAAGAAAGAACTAGGGAACAATTTTCTTAGAGCAACAACGATGTAAACAAGTTCGAGTTGACGAAAATGAATAGTGTTGATGAATATCGAGCTACACTTTTTAAAGGAAATAAGATCGAAACTACAAAGATATAATAAAAGGTTATGTGTTTGCTAAAGATATCGAGAATGTGGGTAGTTGATCCTGAATGTTCTCCATCTCTTACCTTCTTTCTCTTTTTATACTTGTTCTCGTTGCTTTCCTCTTATATATCTCCTTATCGAAATCCCGAAAATCTCAGGGAACCTCTCTTTCCTGTTACCGCAAATGTCGGTATCCTTGTAGCAGCATATTCCCTGACTCGGTCGTACCCACCTATGCAAGCTTATCCTTATCTCTAAATTATCGGCCTCTACACCCACTCGAAGCCGAGGTTGAAGTCGACTACGTCCCTTAGACATTGCTTTCTCCTGTTTTGAGCTGTTCTTCGAATGGATGCGGAATATGGGTCCAACAGTATGGTTTCCCTTCATCTTTCCTTCAAAAAAAGAAAAGAATAGAAGCTAAAGGTTGGTTTTGATATGCTCAGTGACATATTTTATGCTTGAGCATATCTGCATATGTATTATGTCATGTTACTTTTTTTCTTTTACTTTTAAATAATGAAAGGAGAAAAACAGATATGCCAAGGCTCTCTATATTATATACCAACTTTGTGAGTGTGAAAAAAGATTACTAGAAAATGTTAGCCTCTCCGACAGGCTTGACTGTCACTTCCTCATTGGCTGAAATAACAAATAAGGGCGGCAACAAAAACAGAACATAAACAAAGACTTTCTGCTTTTGTTAAGAGCATAAACAAAGAGTTCTTCGACTTACATCTCACCTTAAGTTTTCAAGTGTTCTTAGCTCTTTCCATATCTAACCATGGCAGACTGGTCGTTGCTTCCAAAAGACTTGCTGGAACTAATCAGTGGTCGTTCTCAGACATGTTTTGAGATTGTTCACTTCCGCTCCGTCTGTAGCTCGTGGCGATCAGCGATACCTCGGCCAAGCTATAGGCTCGGATTAGGCCTTAACAGCCTTCTACCTGTTTTCAATCACAAGCCTTGGTTCAAGCAGTGCATACTAAAAAGGATTGCAGTTTTCCTTTTCAGATTCCAGACTCCCTTTGGTACTGATTATCTGTTGATTGGAGTGAGCGAGGGAGAATCAGGTGAACAGGTATTGATGTGCCCTTTTCATGATGGTAGTTGGAGATATAAAGATGTGACAACTCTCAACACTCTTAGCTCTCAAATCATCTTCATGGGTTTTTCCTACAAGGTTTTTTTTTCTTTCTTTCGTCCCTCTAGATCACGAACTGAGAGATATACAAAGAGAGTTGCGTTTCTTCCTTTGGACGGTAAAGAATTTGCAGTAGTGGCTGGAGTGATTGGGGATTTAATGATGTATAGAAGCTTTGACAAGGGCTGGACTAAACTCGAGGGTTGGTTTCAAGCATATGGAGATATGGTTTCATTCAAAGGCAAGTTTTATGTTGTTCATACGAGTGGACAAGGACATGTTTTTGTTATCGAACCCTCATTTGAAATTACTGAGATCCAAGCAGTCACATTGTCTCACGAGATTTATGATGATAGACTGGTTGTGTCAGGAGATGAGCTCTTCCTGGTGCAGAGATTTACTCTAGGAATGGATTGTAATGAATATGAGCATTCATGGTTTAGATTGTTTAGGCTTGAAGAAGATGGCCAGAGGAGATGGGTTCGTATTAATGACATAAAGGACCGAGTGGTGGTTCTTGGTTGGGACTGGAGTCTGTGCTGCTCGGCGAAAGAGCTTCCCGGTATGAAAGGAAACTCTGTTGTGTTCAATGAACCGAACAACTGCCGTGAGAGTATCTTTGTGTTTGATTTAAAAACCATGAAGACCAGTAATGCTTTTACTGAATGCAGAGGCTATATGTTCGGCAAAAATCGAGCGTCTTTGTTGTCCTGCGGAATTCTGACGCACCGAATCCAGCAGACAGTTCTACATCATGAGAGTCAACCGGTTAACCAAAGTAAACCAATGGTTTGGAGTAGGAAGAGGTGGTATTATAATTGTTTCTAAGTTAATGGATTTGTTCTTTCACTAATGGCCATGGGTAGTTACTTTGTCTTGCTCTGTATTTATAGACATCAATGTATTTGGAATGGGGAATGAAAAAGAAAATTGCAGTAAATTGTTTCTTAAGATGTGGGGACCTATTAATTGGTATCAGAACAAATTTTCTTAGCTCTGAAGAGGAGCTTTGATTAGCATCAAAGCAAATTTTGGTTTTGAGATGCCACAGAACACAATGTGAGTGTAAAGCCAAAGAAGCAAAGTACAAAGAACAACTGAACCATTGAAAAAAGAAGGAACAGAAAACAATAAATAAGGCAGACAATAGTGAAATAGTAGAGTAGTACTAATTAACCACAGTGACAACAGATAAGTGGTTTCTGATTAAACTAGTAGTCAAGCTTAACCGGATATCGATCAATGCAGTGTTCCCATGGACTACTAACCGAAGGCTTGACATCGTCCAGTGCCAACAAAACCGCGCTATTACACTTAAACCCACTTCCAAAAGCAATCTGCCAAACCCTGTCCCCTTTCTTAATCCTGCCCTAGGCCTCTATATAAGCCAGCTCATACCAGATAGAGCTCGACGAAGTGTTTCCAAATCTATGCAACGTCATCCCCGATGCCTCCACATGTGTTAGAGAAAGCTCCAGATTCTTCTCAAGCTCATCAATCATAGCTCTGCCACCCGCATGGATACAGAAATGATCAAATGCAAGCTTGAAATCAGGGATGTAAGGCTTCATCTTAGCGTTAAACAGCTTCTTCGCAACCAAAGTGGCGAAAAACAGAATGTGCTCGCTTATAGGAAGAACCAAAGGACCTAAAGTAGTGATGTTGGCCTTAAGCGCTTCTCCAGCTATAGCCATAAGATCTTTCGACAAAGACACGCCCGTCTTCCCGTTATCGTCCTGTTCTTGGTAAACACAGTTGAAAGCCTTCTCATTAGCTCCTTTATGAGTCCTCACCGTATGAACCATCATGTACTTGGACCGCCTACGATCACTAGCCTTGTTGGAAAGCAAAACAGCCGTCCCACCGACCCGAAACAGGCAGTTCGGGATCAGCATGGCCTTCTTGTTCCCAAAATACCAGTTTTGAGTAATGTTCTCCGTGCTTACCACAACAGCATAGGTCTTCCTATGAACTTGCAACATATCTTTAGCTAAGTCAATGGAGATAGCACCAGCACTACATCCCATCCCACCAAGATTGAAACTTTTGACGTTCCCTCTAAGCTTATACTTGTTAACAATCATGACAGATAACGAAGGAGTCGGGTTGAACAAACTGCAGTTAACGACCAAAGACACCTATATCCCTAGGGTTAATTTTGGTGTTCTCGAAGAGTTTGTCGAGACAACCAAACATGACCTGCTCTGCTTCCTCACGCGCGGCCACCATGGTGGTGCGTGGAGGGATGCAGTGCAAACCCTCAGGGAGATACGTCTCTTCTCCCAAACCCGATCTCTCGAGAATCTTCCTCTGAAACTCGAGAGAAGACTCGTTGAAGTCTTCGATGACTTTGGAGTGATCCATGAAATTCTTGTACGGGACTCGAAGGCTCTCCGGAGGGAGGTAACAAGAGTAGTCCACGAGGCCCGGTCATGACGAAGACGGTGCAGCCGAACACGGCTAAAGCCGAGAGGAGGATGAAGGAGACGAGATTGTACTGGAGATGAAGCCAAAGCTGGTGAAAGTCGTCTGGTGTCAAACGCGAGATCTCTGAGATCACGACAGCCATTAAAGGAACCAAACAGAGCTTGAGGAGATGTTTGACGAGGTGATGGTAACCGAGCTTGACGTATTTTATGTTCACGCTCTGTAAGAAATTCGGAAGCTTTCGAGACGTATTTTCGTTTTGGATCTGTACCGATCCGCCATTGACGGGCTCTGCAGCTTCCATGGCCGATCGCTTCAGAAACGGAGTCTCCAACAAAAGTGGAAATAAAAACGTTAACTTTCGTTGAGAGTGTAAGAGTATGTGCGCCAATATATATATAATATAAAAAGGGTTCTTTCAAAAAAAATAGGCAAGTGGTTTAGTGAGAAGACGCCATTGATGAACACGTATATGGAGAAAAGAAGAAAACAGTTAATCTGCCAAGAACACGTGTTATGATGTAGAGAGAGAAAACTTTTTTATTAGATTTTTGTTTCTTAGCTGTTCTTGTGTTTGTGTTTGTGTGTGAGTGCGTAAACATATATGGCTAAAGGGCAAATGTATGATTGCAGTCAAGTCGAAGTAGAAAGTGGGAAGCGTTATTAAATTTTACAACTCGACACAATTGTTCAATCTAAAAGCAAGATTATTGGAGGGTTTTTAAAGTAGAGTTCTTAGCGAAATATAATAACCTGACTCTTAACTTTTAACTAAAAAAACTAAGAACCGACTCTTAAATAAGAGTTTTAAGATAAAAAAACGTGATTCATTATATTAAGGATGTTCTTATTTTTTTAGTGATTCTGAAGACTGATAGAGTTCGCCCTAGAGCTTAACGCTCCCAGGCACGACTTACGAAGCAGCCGCTAGATCGAAGATTTCAACATGAGCCTCTGCCTCCGGTGTCCCTCCTCCGCCCCGCTCCACTTCTGACCGCCGCGACTCCACTCTCTCCGGTCTATCCGTTACTTCACTCCGACCTTTCCGTCACTTCACTCCGGCGTCTCTTCTCTGTTTGGCTCCATGCTGTCTGAAGGTGTGACTCTACTCAAGCTACTACCCTCGAGTCAGGTAGATTCAGCAGAACAACGGTTCGTTCTAGGTGAGAGGACCTTGTCGGGGAACCTCGTCGCTCCTCCTCCTCGTTCCCCAGAGCCACCAGACCCACCGGTCCCGCCAGATCTACTCCATTCACCTCTGAATCGAACCAGTACGCATCCCTATCGTCCCTTCAGATCCATGAACACGCAGCTTGATCGTTACGTGCCAAACCTAGCCTTAAGGGCCGGGTCTCCACCTCTGCAAGATTGGTGTAGTAATGTGGAGATTTTGGTTGAAGAAAACGTCTCCAGGCTGGTCTCTCTCCAATACTTAGCAAATCAAAGCTTTGAGGACTGGCTTTTGATTGTTAAAGTATGGGTGGTGATTTGCTTCGTGGATGTTCAGCCCTTCCTCTTCACCTCTGGTGGTCTTTCAACCCGCTTCATCTACGAGATCCGACGACATCGTGGCGTTGAGGCAAAGCTAAACCAGATCTGCCTTGCCGGTAGAGTCTACTGCTCCACCGTACTTGTTGCTCCCTGCTTCTCCACCGCCATTCATGTTGACCTCCTCCCCACCGGTAATGATAATACCACCACCGCCTCTATCTCACTTCGACGAAGTATACCTGTATCCATCTCCATTATGTGTGCCCTGCAACAACGATTCTCCCTTGTGCTCTGCACTACAACGACGAGTCCCACCGGACGTGGAGAGTTTGATTTATCATCGCTCTCTGGTGAGAAATCTGAGAACGACTGGTGCGACATACCTCTCAGCAAAACCCTATATTGGAATTTTAAATCTAAATTCAGGCATTTCAGGCCTTCTGGTCACTGTTACGGAGTTTCTCAACTCTTAGCGGCCATGCTTTCTAACTTATTTGAGATTCACATTGTCTCGTCGGAAAGTTCAGTCGGTGTTAGTACCGATTTCGCTGGTCTAATGGGCTGCTCAGCCACATCCAGCTCCTCAACAGGTAGTTTTGCCGTCCAAACCTATCTATTAGGTCTCTTCAACGTCGATTCCGACTATTTCTTGCTCGCTGCTGTGAGCATTGTTTCAAGGGTACAAGTGAAGTCTTTTCAGAGGTTTCTTTACTTTGAGCAAGTCTCCCTTTGTAACATATCTATCCTTTGTGTTATTGTTCTACATTTGTTGTTAGTCACACTGTCGAGTATACCTCCAGTTGTTATCTTCTTGTCGTTGAACACTGTTCCAGTTGTAGTTCGTCTAAGCTGTAGGGCTTTTTAATTTTAATATAATCAGTTTGTGACAAAAAAAAAAAAAAGACAGGTTCTTATATTCTGATAAAAACTTCACCCTAAGAACCCTAGTAATCATGTTCTAAGTAGACTAGTCATGTCTAGGCCTGAGACTTTTATCCGAGATCCGGATTCGATCCGAGATTCGATCCGGATCTGATCCGAAAATCCGGATATCCGGAGGGACCGAATCCGGATCCGGATAATAAAATGTTGGATCCGTCAAAGCCGGATCCGGATCCGGATATCTTGTTTTTTTCAGTCCGGATATCCGGATCCGTAAGTTTTATTAATAACTATTTCAAAAATAGAAATATCTATATATAAAAACTAACTTTATTTAGTATATTTTCATTTTTATAATAGTATATGTAAATTTTATGTAAATTTTGTAATATTATACATAGAAATAATTAAAAACATTATATATTTTTTATTTTTAAATTATTTTTAATATTTCATATATATTATTATTATTATTTTATTTATTTTAAGGATCCAAATCCGGATCCGGATATCCGCCTGATATTATAATTTTTAGAAGGATATCCGACATCCGGATATCCGAGAACTCCGGATCCGGATAAGGATAAGGATAATAAAATTATGGATCCACCAGATAAAGATCCGGATCCGGATACCTTAAAATTGCCCGGATATCCGATCCGTCCCNTAACATGGGATTTGTTTAGGTTGATGCGGTGCACTCAGCTTTGAAATCGATGGGATTTGAGAACGTGGAAGTGGTGGTGGCAGAAACAGGCTGGCCAACGAGCGGTGATAGTAACGTGGTTGGTCCCAGTGTTGAGAACGCGCAGACTTACAATGGGAACCTAATCGCTCATTTAAGGTCTATGGTTGGGACTCCCTTAAGACCCGGCAAACCCATCGACACTTATATTTTCGCTCTCTTTGACGAGAACCTCAAGCCAGGTCCTTCCTTCGAGCGATCTTTTGGCCTTTTCAAGCCTGATCTTACCATGGCCTACGACATTGGTCTCGCTAAAACTAGTAGTAGTGGTAGTCAGGTAATTAGATGATACCATGACCAATTATTGTTGATTTAGTCTCAAAGGTATTTAATTAACCATTTGTAATGGACCAGATCTTGTAACATATATACTGGTTTTTAATATAATAAATGTTTACCCCAATGGATCAAACCAGGCATAATGCATGTTGTTGAAATTGTTCTTAGCTATTTATACTGAATGATGTTTGTGATGATAGTAGACGTCACAGTCTCCACCGTTGGGAAAATCAGCAACATCAGTGGGATGGTGTGTGCCAAAGGAGGATGCGACTGAGGAGCAATTGCAAGCAAGTCTAGATTGGGTTTGTGGACAGGGAATTGATTGTGGTCCGATAACGCCAGGAGGGGTGTGTTTTGAGCCTAACAATGTCATGTCTCATACAGCCTATGCTATGAACTTGTATTTCCAAAAATCTCCTGAAAACCCTACGGATTGCGATTTCTCTCAAACTGCAAGGATTACATCCAATAACCCTAGTAAGTTTTTCTCCTTATCTATCCCATCATCATCATTATTGTTGGGGATCACGAACTTCTAATTATTCCAATTTTTCTTGCAATTAATAGGGCAATCAATGGTTTTATTATACTAGTGTTAGTCTTTACACACTTTTTATTAATGATATAACAATCATATGTTTGCATTTGGTGGAAACAAATCTTAGTAAGAGGTCGTTACTGTATTCTAAACCATACTTGATACATTCATGAGTTCATTAGAAATCTAGATTCATGCTACATGTGATCTGCTGGAAGAAAGAACAAAAAGCCATAAGCCCAATTATCATAAATGTAGATCATGCCAAATTAAACCAAATATCAACTTTCATCAATGATAGGTGGATGAGCATATTGTCTAAGATGATATTGTATCTGTATTTTGCAATTATATATCTAGATTGGGTTCCTCCTATACTTGTGTTTAGGTAGATGTTAGATATAAATAAGGTACAGAACGGGTTGACATGATTTGTCTACCATTTTCTCCTATATTTGTTTGTATACATCAAGACTGTGACTTGCAGGTGTTACTCACCTCCAATTTTTAAAACTTACTTTTAACTTAAATATATATTTAAAAGATTATACAAAATGTCTCTTAGATTTTAGTCCTCACGCTAATACTTTTTTCTTTATTTTGACTTTCCTGATTTTAGGTTATAGCAATTGCGTTTACCCAAGAGCAGGATGGTCTGGAGATGAAAGCCTAGGAGGAGCGATGAATAAATATGTGACTTCAGACAAAGCAATAGAGACGAATGGATCAGAATGCTCCTCCTCTTTTCTGTCTTTGCCTCTCTTTATGATCATCTTTTTCTTTGTTCTTCCACTTTCCCACCATATGAATTTCTTGTAGTTGCCTTTATTTATTAGTCTTAAAACCTAATTTTCTGCCCCTTTTCCATCTAATCATTTTGTTTTTGTCCATTAATCATAAGCCTTTTTTTATATATAATCATTCGCATTATCCTTGTAGTAGAACATGATACTTGATACCCATTAGTGTATTTTTTCAAAAGCAGATTCGAAAGGTGAAAAGCAGAGCGGTGGTTTTTTCAAAAGGAATATGTTCCTTCCAATTTTCTTTTCTATCTCAAATACAATGGGTGTAAATGTTTTCAACGATTTATACATATGGATGCTTATGTATGCCTGTGTAATCTTCCAGTACAATACAAAGTAAAGTAGACATAGGAAGAGAGAGAGATGGGTTGGTTTGTTAAGGAAAGAAGAGGAGGTGCTTGGAAGCGAGGATGGTTGGAAGAAACACTGTTCTCGTCTTCAGCACCTCCTCTAACACTACTAACTCTCTTTGCCATCATATCTCTGCTCCTCTTTCTCTCCTCCTACCCACGTTACAGGTACGAGGTTGAGAAAACCGCAATGAATCTCAAGCTCTTTCTCATGTTCCTCCCAATACTTTTTGTCTTTCTGCTGGTCTCTCTGCAGTTCGTCCATCGAATTCTCTTCAGATCCTCTTACTACGTCAGAGCAAACCAGGCTGCGTCCCTTTTTGGAGAAGGCCACTTTCCCTGGGGAGTCTTGCTTATGCTAGTTCTTTTACTTCTTTTGGTTTCTAAACAATCTTACTTTCACTCCTTATGGTACCCGACCTTATGATCTTTCCATCTCGTTTCTTTATTGTCCAGAAACATACTTTATAGATTGATATTTGTTTCTTGTAATCCACATCCAACTCTACACATGTGTTATGTGCTAACCTATTTTGATATGCTGTTTCTTTTAGTAACAAATATGTCTGACAAGCTCGGATGAATACACAAATATTATACACGACATTGAGAGTTTTAGGTGATTTGTGTCAAAATGACAAATTCACTGTTATTGAAACATGAATTTTAAAAACTCTGAAATCCACTGTTATTGAAAATATTTTAAGTTATGGAGTTTTCAAGTTTTCAAGTGATTTTAGAGTGTTTGGGTGGAGTTTCTTAGTTAAAAAAAAATAAAACTCAAATCTCATGGTTTTAGATGATACTCTAGTGTGGTTTAACAAAAATCATTTTATTCTCTGCAATTCTTTAAAATCATTCAAAACCTCATTAAAAGTTAAATCACCTCAAATCTATACTATTAAAACAGAATCCCTATTAGGATTCTGCCATTGATTTTTTAGTTATTTGCAATGGCATGCCATTATCTTTTCTAGATTATTTTTCTATTTTAATAAATTGTTTCCTCTTTTACAATTGGTAGTACATTATGTTAACATATATAATCATTGGATTCTAACTACTTTCCTATCCAAAATTATGTATTCACATTTATATATAACGAAACGTGTACCATATTTGCAATCGAACATTTTTTTTCATTCAAAATTATGTATTGACATTCACAAATACACAAAACTAGATGATAACCCGCGCGCATGCGCGGAGTGAGTTTTTATAATAATGTGTTTATTAAATGGTTTTAACATTTTGAAACACTACAACTTTTATCGATTATAAAATGGCGAATACAAATGTTGGTCTCTTAAATATATTATCGTTGTTGAAGAGTTAAGATATTACATCTCATTTAATTATTTTTAAGACTTCATATGCACGAAAAAAAATTAAGTTTTGCGGATGACATAAATCACCAAAACCAAATAGGCAACATCGAGTATTAATGACGAAAGGTGATTAGGTTTTCTGCTCTCGATTTGTTTACTATTGACTCTCCATAAGTGATTTTATTTTCTACATTTATAAAATTGTTATTTCGTTCTCGTCTTTGTTCATTGATATGAGTTAAGTTTTTTTTTAACTTCTTCTATGAATTCGGTGAGTTACATAAATGTCAATTTAAAAAATGGACATCTGTAAAAATTAGTTTCACTCCAGATACATATCTAAGAATTAAAAGTTTGAAAAAAAATTTCCGGCAAACTATACTAACAGGTTAGTGTTTAAATATAATATATCAAGCTGTTATAGAATATAAGTGCAGACTAGAAATATAAATATATGTCTAATATATATTCACCGGCTCGGTCAAAAAATCATTTAGTTTTAGATTAAATGAGAATCATTATCCCAACAAAAGAAAAAGATACCCTTCGATGTTAGCTCCAGTTTCCAGTTTACCATAACAAATTAGTCTGTCCTTTTAAAGGAGATGTTAACAGTAATTTGTATGTGCTACTGTTAACATTTCATAAATCCCATTTTTCCGTTACATACTCGAGATCCTATCCAGGCAGTCAGTGCTTTTACAAAACAAAAACCCAGTCAGTGCTTCTATATATCAGTATCTAGACAAAGCTTAAAACTGAAATAATGCAAACCTCTCCGTTAAGACTTTACGGTAGTGGGCCTAGTGGGTACTTTGGGAAGTTTTGGTGCAACAAACAATTCACTTGATTGAATTTACCCTAGCTTTTTCCAATATTTTTTCAAAAAAAAAAAAACAATTCACTTGAGAGAATCAAAAGAAATAATTTTGAAGCTTAAATTGGAATATTAAGAGACTTGAATTTAATTTTACTGACAGGTGGACGCTGGGATTCGGAGCAAAAATGAAATATATAAACCGTAACAAACAAAGGGGGCTAATTATTATGTTAGTACAGAATATGTTGTTATTGATATATTCTACGAATATTATTATTTTTCCATGAAAAACTTATCTACTATTTATGTTTAATATTTTTTTCTTAATAAAATTTCGATCTTTTAGTATTGATAAAGTTAAAAGTCTACGAAAATATTTTGTACGGATTAGAAAATATTTTGTACGGGTTTAAGAATATTTTTATACATACATATTTTGTTCGCAAATAAACCTATATATACGTCTTGTTGTTTCGCTGTGTTATCCAAAACGTCCCTTTCAGATCTCATATCATCCCTTCATCATATTTTCCTCTATCCTTCACAGCATATCATCTCTCTACTTACACCATGGATCCAAACGATCGTATCAACCTTGATCTGTCCTTGGGGATTGGTCCTCAAGCAAAAGATCCGGTCGAGCAACATTGCAAGTTGATGGAACTCTTAAGATCAGTAAGTGATTCTACACAAAATGCCCAGCCTTCTCCTCCTCTTCCTCCACTTCACACGATGCCTCCTGGATACTACAACCTCACATACCCTCAGAATGCAGCAGGACAACTCCTTCTGCCTCCTATAACGAACCAGGGTGGAGTTGGAACCTTGGAGACTCCCCGGCCAGGAACTAGGTTAGGTCGCCCACCTGGTGGGCACCATGCACGTCGTAATTCATCTAAAGCGGCTGCCACGGTTGAAGAAAGCGTTGACAAGGATATCGTACCACCATATCCATGGGCGACCACAAGGCCAGCCCGAATTCACAACCTTAGATACTTGTATGTGAATAATATAAACGTGATCGTTGGACAA